>PVIR01010277.1:0-50242 GCA_004026965.1 Petromus typicus
AAAAATAGAGTATCTAATCATGAAGACTTAAAGGTTCTGAGAAATTTCAAATGTCACAGCTGGTCCTCTCCAAAAACCTGTAGATAAAAAGCTCACAATTTCTTGTGTGGTATACCAAGATTAGAATGACCAGATTCTAATCAAAATACAGAACTCAGAACTAATATTTAATTCCAGATAAATGATGGATGCTGTTAATCTGAGTATACCAAACACAATATTTGGAGCATAGTTACACTAACAGAAATATTCATTGTTTATCTCAAATTCAAATTTTACTAGCCACCCCTGTATTTTAATGAGAAACCCAAGTTGAAATATTAGATTTCTCAAAGAAACTCACTGCCACTACACTGGCATAATTCCATATTTTTTCAACAAAATTAAAATGCAGAAAGTATATTCTCTATTTGCTATTCTCCAATAAATGGAGAGGATCAATGCATATAAAAATAGATTATATATGTGACTGAAGCTTTGCTAGCTCTATACAAAATTCAATCTAGAGCTGTATTTCATTATTGCATGGTGGAAATCTTCTAGGAGGTCAGCTTCTAAATTAAAACTTCTATTTTAGAAGATCATCAGAAGTCAATTCTATGAAATTTAGATAGCAAAATATAGCTTACATGCTAGTAAATTAAGAACCAATTGGGGCCAGGGATACAGCTCAGTGGTTCCGGTGCCTGTCTTGCAAGGGCAAGAATCCAGGTTCGATCCCCGGTAACCACATACAATACTGGGCGTGGAGACTCACCCCAGTAGCAATCAGTACCACATACCACAGTGCTGGGCATGGTGGCTCATGCCTGTCATCCCAGCACTCGGGAGGCAGAGGCAGGAGGATTGCTGTGATGTGAGTTTGAGGCTGAGCTTAGGGCCAGCCTGAACTACAAAGTGAGACCCTGTCTCAAAAAAAAAACCTAAAAAAAAAAAAAAGAACCAATCCATGTACTAAGCTTAATATTGTCCTCTTTGAAGTTCAAATGCTATGCTATTTTGTATTTTTAAAAGAAAACTAGCTTGTTTTCATAGTCTTCATTGGCTTTGCTTCAGATAATCTGCTTTTAAGGCGAATTTAAGTTGTCAATTCATCACATCAGCTTTATTCCTGTGGTTGGAATTGTATGAATCCAATATATCTGCACTTACTACTGTTTTTATTTTATCACCTCTATTGAGGTAGCACAGATAAATGTGAATTACTCAAGGAGAGCACTAGGATGGTATAAATTTCCATTGCAGTGGTAATAAGAAATCCCAAGGAAGAAGAAAAACTGAGAACGACATTGTGCCATTCAGCCATTGCTACAATAATATTCCAAGTAGAGCATCAGTCAGTACAATTTGAGGTTTTACTTTGAAAAGAAATCTCTCCATCCACACATGGCTACCTAAGTCTCATGTTCTCTGCATGCCTGCTGTGAGCCTTACAGACATGAAAAGATGCTGAGTGACGATCACACTAATAGTTTAAGTACAGAATTTCATATGTTTTGTCACACATTTTATCCCACATGTTGTTGAGCCTTTATTTTAGATCTCTGAATACAGTCCTTTTTTTGGCTTCTCCTAGTTTTCTTAGCCGTTATTTCCAATCCAGATCGATGTGGTCTTTTTCTTAACAAAAATATTTTTTCTTCAAGCAGGGCTAAAATAAAATGGCTGTTCAAATTGCTCGTATTGTTCAAATTTCTGTTGCCTTAGAAGCAAAACCAACATCAATATTTAAAATACCCAAGAATTTTTGACAGGCCACCACCATGAGCAGTATTATAAATAACATGCCAGTTGTTCATAAGAATAAAAATATATCAGTGCCATCTTCCAATTTATCAATTATACAAGACAAATTTTTTTATCCTGCTTTTTCTTCAAAGGCATTGTTGCAGACCTGACTGTGAATAAACCTCTGGCCCTCAGTCAGCGTTACCTAGTCAGAAGAAATGAGATGAAATAATATATGTAACATTTTTCACTTCTAATTGTTCAATCATAAATGTCATCTCTGTGTTAATACAGAGTTGATCACCATTTTCCATGCCCTGGAAAAAAAATCAAGAAAATTATATTTCTAACCCAATCATACAAAAGTTCAAGAACTTGATATTTTCATCCTACTTTATTCATATCTTGGCAAAATAGTTTCAGTACAAATATTTTATCACACTACCTGCAATATTATATTTCATAAATGCCTATGAACTCTCCAAGTGCTGCGTTTATTTACTGACTTGTTCAATAGTATCATCTAGTTTATAATCATTTCCTAAGAATTTATATTTTCATCAAAAATGGATTAAACAAAATTAAAAAAACATAGTAATTTTCCATTTTTCAATAAAGTCAGATGAAGTAAAGCTTTGATTTAATTAACATTCAATACTTTTATAGAGACATGATTATGAAGAATATAAATATCAGCCCAACTCATATGAGAAATCACTGTGTTGTGATAAAATTACAGGATCATTTTTAAAAAGATACTACAGTACCATGATAAACCAAATAAAGGTAATGACTAAGCAAAGGAAACACATTGCGGTTTTATCTGGGCTTTTCGTCCTCTCTGTGTGGTCCTCCCACCAACCCCTGCGCCATGTCTATCCTTAGCCTGGCTATCGTAGAACATAGGTGTCTCTTATTCACTAACAAGAACATATTCATTAAACAATTACACTAATTACTGTATCTTTGTGGAAAGATTGAGAGGTTATCTAGTCTTTTCATAAATTAAGACATAATTTTACTAAAATTACCAAAGAGAAAATATATTTAATTTCTTCAAACGACGACTTAAATCATGTGAGATTCTCTTAGCACATCTCTTACCCTTCCCTACCAGCTGTGGATTTCAGTTGGAGGAGGTCTTCCAAGGAAATGAGTCTTCTCTGGTCCATTTTGGAGGAAAATTACCTGGATTCAACCAATCAGTGCTCCTCACTTTGTTTCTGGTGACTGGTTTCATTACACCCATAAACATGAGTAGATCAAATCAAAATGATTATACGTGTAGAGAAATTTTTTCTCCACTTTCTTCTATCCTAACTGCAGAAAAACGTAGCTCTGGAAGTGTTGACTTCTATGCTGGGAACAAGCCTAATGAGAATATCTTTCTACTAACAGAGTTTGCTTGTGTAACATCATAGTCTGTACATTTATTTCTCACCAGTAGCTCTTGATCTTCACCAGAGAAGAAAGAAACCAGCATCATTTAGGGTAAATCACAGAGAAATACTGGCCTTAACAATGAGCCAATAGAAGAGATCTCATGTGATCTCCTTTAGTTATGTGGCCCCATAATTCAATTAGGCAAGTTAAACTCCTATTCTTAGTCATTTTTACATGGTTGTTGTTGTTTTTTGTTTTGTACTGGGATTGAACTCAGGCCTTTGTGCTTCCAAGGTAGGCACGGTACCACTTGAGCTAATGCACTGTTAATCCGAAAGCGTTCTGTTGGCTGAGAACCTTATAAGTTCTAAACCACAAGTAGCTCCAGTCTTCCTCCTTTAATTTACTCATGTTTACAGTGACCCAAACTCTCCAAGCTGCTGTCAACAAGTACATATACTTACTACACTCCTACAGGGCACAGACTCACCTGCAATCCTTAACCTCTTGTTGAACTTCCGGTGAAGTCACGATGGCTGTCTCGTACCTATATGGAAGGAGCCTTTCTTACCCTAGTTTATCCTGTCTCATTTCCTCCTCTTAAATATCAGTTTCATAACCTTCTTTTCTGAGAACTTACTTGTAAGCATTTCCTTACTTTGGGGTCAACTCTGATCACTCTTTGGTATGTCCACGTGAACCTCAGAAATTACCAAGTGATCCTCAGAAATAGATGGGATGTAAATGAACTCTGAAATATCTGAGGACAAAATAAAGCAGGAAAACAAGTATATTTTTAAGAACAGATGTCTAAACATAAAACTTGTTTTTCTAATGTCAGCTTATCTGCAATGAAGTTTTCTTGTATTTATTTCATAGAATACTTTCCACTAATAGTTCTTATTGGAAGAAATACAAAATAATGATTAATTCTTAAATTGCATGAAATAATTTATTTTAACATTATTTCTTATTCATTTTTGAACTTTTCCTCTGACATTTTTTCTAAGCAATTGTGTTACTAATTATTTTTAAAACAAATCTTCAAGCACGTTTAATGGTCATCTTTTTTTGAGACAGGGTCTTGCTATTAGTTCAGGATAGCCTTGAAATCACTATGTACTTGAAACTAGCCTCAAACTCATGGAAATCATCCTGTCTCAGCCTCTTAAGTACTGGGATTACAGGCATGCACCACTATGCCCAGTATATTCTTATAGAATAAATATGGAAAGATCTTAAAGAAATATAAAGAACATTCTGATATTAATTCTTAGTATTATGAATGACTGCTTATTTTACCTGAGATGGGGCTTATTTTTAGCATTAATAAACATTAATGCCAGCCATGGTTTTTACTGGATAACATATGTTGAGCCAAGCATAATTTTAAATGTTGTGCTTAGCAATTCAACATGTACAGTTACCCTATGATGTACACAATATTATTCAGGCTATTTCACAGAGAAGAAAATAATTTCTGAAGTTTCTACAGAGTATTTTAAATTCTTAAGTCACTCAACTAGTGAATGGCGATGTTTAGATTTGAACTCTTCTGTTCTACTAAGCTTAGATGCCTCACAGAATCAGAAGCATACACCATTGGCATCCGCGCAGAAGTAGAGAGCTTCACTGCATTGGAGCTTTGATACAGAATGAGAAATTTCCTGTGTGGCTATTAAATTTCCAAGAAAGACTCTGAGAGGTATCATTGAAAATGGTCATTTTTTTCTTTTCCAGAGCTAATCAGAATTCTTAGAATAAGGAACATGGAGATGATTATGGAACCACTAGGTAGCGACTATATGAAAGAAACTCAGTGTCTTTTCTTGTTGAAGGGCAGAATATTCTGAGCTATTTTTTTAAGACAGGGTCTCACTTTTTGTAGTTCAGGGTGGCCCTGAGCTCAGCATTAAACTCACATCAATCCTCCTGCCTTTTCCTCCTGTGTGCTGGGATTACAGGCGTGAGCCACCATGCCTGGCACTGTGGTATGTGGTTCTGACTGCTGGTGCACGTGTCTCCATGCCTGGCATTGTTGTATGTGGTTACCAGGGATTAAACCCAGGTCCTGTACTTGCAAGGCAGGCACCGGAACCACTGAGCTAAATACCTGGTCCCTGAGTATCTTAAAGTGATCTGGATCATCCACAGTGAGTACATAGCCGAGGTTACACCTTTGGTCAACTCTTCACAGACCATCTCAGCATTTCTCCAGTGTTTTTACATAGGGTATAGAACAGAGGGAGTTCACAACCAGAGCATATCTGGGGTTGGACTGACAAACAGATAAAACAAGTACTTTGATTTCCTCCTACTCAGAAGGCTGATGCTACCATCCATTCATTAGGGAACTGATTTGAAAGGTCAAAGAAACCTACTTGTTCTAAAATTCAATATAACTGTGTTTTGTTGCAGTTCCTTAAATAGATTTCTCTCAAGTTCTTTTAGGAATGTTATTGTTGACTATAATTTTAGAGCTGTGTGACAATGTTAGTCAACTAGTTAGCTTCAGACGCTGGAATGGCTATATAGAAAAACAAATGACCTGAGGGCAGAATTTAGTATATTTGGTTGATGCTATTGACACTATATTTGTGTACCTCTTGGAATTCCCTTTGTCAATATGGTTGTCTGATAACTGTTTCTAACATCCAAAATGCACATGAGCAGAAATCTATTTTTAAAAGAATGTCGCATTAAAGTGCATTTAAATGACTATCAACTTTTAAAATGAGTGAAGTTTAGTTGAGACCTCAATGTCTTATCACAGAATCTCTAAAAACTTGAAAAGGAGATCTTTAGAATATACTCTCACTGCTATCTCCATGTGGGATGCTAATCAGGGTCTGTCAAATAGTCATCAATTGTACTGCTTTTTACTGAGCAGTAACACAAAAGCTTAACTGCATCAAGGTAGCCAACTGGCAAGCTAGTAAGGAGAAAAATTAACCCAAGTGAACTTTCCATTTAAAAACTTTAGATAAGAAATTCTATTTGTTCAAATGTTTCCCTTACATGAATAATTGCCATTATTAACACATTTTTTTCTTTCAAGCCAAGAAGGTTTGTCTCCTGCATAATTTCTCCCACACTTCTTTGATTATACGCTCTAAGATAATAACCACATTTTCCAGTAGGAGCTTAGGGATTTAATAAACATCAATCAATGTCACAGCCAAAAGTAGATGAATCAAAGAATATGGCAATAAAGTGCCTTCCTTATGACTCGAGTCGGTTATTTCATAAAAGAACATTTTTAGACTGAAAGTGAAAAATACCGCATGTTTATAGGGGCAGACAAAGGGTCAGATGAACTATTTGGGATAAGAGCAAAAGGAAGAAAATTTCTCTCCGGTGTGTCGTAAGAAGAAAGAGTTTGCCTGTGACCCTATTTCTTTACCCTCCCATCAAATCAACACAGCTCTGGGCTCAGGAAATCGTGATGAACTATAAGAAGCGGAGGCGACCTGAGGATGAGCAGCCTCTTGTGCCTCAGACTGGAAGTGGGAAACAACTGCTCCGTCCTCTGCTCTTCTCCTTCACTGCTCGCATTCCCACATGTCCGGATGCAAAGGGTAAGGGGAGGTGAGGGAGTCCGAGCTTCTCCCCCGTCACAGAAAGATTACTGAGGGTGACAGCTACCACATGAAAGGAGATTCGCACAAACCAGGAGTGACTACAAATGAGGCAGTTGAAAGAGTATATCCTTCCAGAGTGTCGGGTTGTTTCCCCTCCTACTCTAGAAGCGCCCTCAGTTGTACTCTTGACGCACACGGGAAAAGGAATGCGTGCACAGAGGACTCTTGAGCGCTCTATAGCACAGCATTACGCAGCACTATTAAAATTTCCCAAGTGTCCAGCTGAGGCATAGAGACTGAACAGCAGAAGTGCCTCAGACTGAGAATCCCAAACACTCTGAAGATTCTAGTGACCATGTAGTGCTCCCCGTGCAGGTTTACATGGCTCTAAGTGTGTCTAGTGTGTCCCTCTACACCAGGGGACTCAGAACTCTGAGGGACTCCTGCCACTGCCCCAGGAACGTGAGCATGACACACCTCCTTCAACCACACCCCTGGTGGCCCACTATTAGCTCTAGAGGAGCTCCCAGACTCCTTAAGCGTTTTTGATGATATCTCTCCCTAAAACAGAAGTTACAATGGAGGACTCACCATTTTCTGGTCCCAAAGTTTGAGCATGCTCATTTCCTTTCTCTCATAGAACTAACAAAGTTGCCTCATATCTTTTCCTTCCAGAAAGTTTAAAGTATATCACACATCATGAATCCTCTAAAGTAGCTGACTGAGAGAGAGGGATCTGGAAAGCATTCAGTGTACCACAACGTTTCCACCTGGGCACAAACTGGCCCTCTCTAACTCTGCTGAATGGACTGAAGATCTGAAACTGACTCAGGATGGCGGGGAGCTGGACATTTCCCAATGACACAGTCAGCTCCCAAATACAGCTGTGTCTTCAGAGTGTTCATTCCCCTTAAATCTCCTTGAACTAAGACCTAAACAGCAAGAGGAAAAGAAAAACGTGCAAAATCAAAAAGGTGACTTTAAAATGATCTGTAAGATTGTTGTAAGCAATGCAGAAGAGTCAAAGTGAATTCTGTCTTTGGAGATTTCAGAGGGGAACTGGACCCGGACTTTGGAACTGACATTCAGTGTGGAAACACTACTCACTGAAAACCGCTGTATTATTGATTATATCAAGTATTTTATTTAACTTCATGGCTTTAGCTTCATCTATATGATGAATAATTTCTCTAAATTGGAATAACCAAATCATTATTTTATAATGCTTTCTTTTCCCCTGAAAGATGAACTTCACTCATTTTTATCCTGTCACCATTTAAGATAATCTTGAAATAAAATCAAGTTTATTTCCATGAAAATAAACCCTTATTTTTCCAGAGTAGGCAATATGTTATAAGTTGAATATCACCTTAATGTTTGTATTCAAGCTACTTGCTCACTGAACTATAAGAAGCACTCAACATACTACTCAACATGAGGACTTAGCAGATTTTAGACACAATTATGCCACCTCCCTCGCTAATCTCTCTCCTCCATCTTTTCAAGAAAATGGCTAATAATAGAATAAGCTGTCACTGCCCATATGGATCTTTCCACAGATTACACAAATGGAGCCTCAGTGAGCTAAGCCACGTACAGTCTTCACATAATCATATGATAATAGTGCAACAGCAAAGACAGACACACTAAGACAGACTCAGAAGTTTCTGACAGGCAAGATTTCCTTGTGATGTGGAACAGTGCATGAAATAGCTTCAATCCTGTTTCCAAAACATCTAAATAAATCATGAACCATTTTAGAGGAGAAGTTTATAGCAAGTGTTGCTTGTGAATAGTTTGTTTTATGATCAAAAGTCACAATGCTCATATTAAAAACACATAAGACACCATGCCCTTAGTACCAGTGATGAAAATTCAACCATGATTTTTGACACAAGTATTATATTCCATCTTTCAGGAAGTGAATCTCATCAATTTGGGTATTTTGCAGTAATTCATCCTAACTGGAAAACCTCCACCTGCTGGAAAAACCTCAAAATGAGGTGAGCAGGTGGACATTTGTAGCCGTGAATGAAGAACAAGGTGGTGGAATAGGAATGACATGACTTTTTTGATGTAGGCCTGGGCCGTCAGACAGGCTAAATGTACTCTAAACTGATCTACTTCCCCATTTCCACAGTAGCATATCTTAAAAAGAAAAGTCAAGTCAAGGTAAACTCTTCTTGAAGCATATTGCAATGCACAAACGTTTGTCCAAATAACATTGCAACAAAGAATCTCTCTTCTGGAAACAAAAGTTCTTCTACACACAGGTTCTGCTGTCTAGCTCAGTTTTGTTTGTAGTGCTGCTTTATCATTGGGTTACACTTATTTGCAATTACATTTAGCTACTCTATATTGTCAATATAATTATTATTTTTCAGGATAATGTTTTCCTACTTTAAATATTGATAAACTGCCAGCTGTGTTGTTTTGTATTACAAGTTTATAATTTTTGTTTAATTATATACATATTTATATATGTCCACATACATTTATATTTTTATTTACTTTCCCCCATGTCATTTGTGGAAAAATGCAACTCATCCAAGACTATTTGTATGGAGAAAAAAAAAAAAAAAGCATTCTTACAAAGCCTTCCACAGCCCACGCAACTGCTCTGACACCAGGACCCCAGCACAAGCTCGGTGCCCACCAGGTCTGAACATCTTCTGTATCCCCAGCAGTGTCCTGTAGTTGTCGCTGCTCCGACGCATGTGCTTCGCCGCCAATCAGAGGCTTTTCTGGGTTTGATCAGAAGAGAAAAAGCACAAACTTGCCAGTTTGGATTTTGTCAGCTCCCTATTTTAACACAATTTAATATCATGAGCAACTTTAAAGCCACTTCAAAAGTAGTCAAAATCTCATTTTGTTTTCTTACAAATCATGAAAATAACACATAATATCCTTTCCCAAGGTCTTGGTATGGCGCGTGCCCAGGGCCTTGTGGGTAACGTGGGCCACCACCATTTCCACGGCCATGTCGCCTGTCAGAGCCTAGAGAGAGCAGCAGATCCGGCTCTTTCCCACTTGTACTGACTCTTAGCCGAAACAATTGTGCTTTTTATGCTATCTGTCCCTTCTCTCAGAGTTTAATTCTCAGTTCTGATTTGAATTTTCTCTAATTCATGAGACTGTGCTGACAAAATTAAATTATAGATTTGGCTCCAGGCTAGTGTAAGAGGAGAGAAAGGGAGAAGATTTATTACATACAAATTGCAGCAATAATTGAAATCTGTTACTTAGATGTTTTCACAGACACTGCCGTATTGAGAACAGGCCCTAATCTTAGCAGTACTTGGAAATTCAAATATTATTTCTATTAAAAATATATTATTTCTATTGCATAATTAGCACAATTGAAACTATTATTTTTGGTAGAATTATGTTCTTAATGTGGTCTAATGAGTTCATATTTATAAGCAGCAGTTGCTCAGACTATTAATACCAATTGAGCTCACTTGTTAGGCAGAATTAAAGTGATTCTCATTTGGTTTTGTTGTATCATAGAAATCTTACACATTATTGGTATAAACTTCAAGAAGATATGATTGCATTATTCTCTAACATATTAAAAAATAATTAGTTATATTGATCAACATTCCATCCCCCAAATTAAGAATGCTTTGTTTCTTCTTTTATAAGCCTTACATGAGTCAGCAACGTATTTAAGGCAACTACACATAGCCCTCTCACCCTAACCTAGCTCTGACTATGTCACCAATAAATATCAGACGCCCTGGCTGGCCAGAGCCTTTTGCTGCTTGCTCCACATTGGCTATCCTGGATCCGCATTGCTGTCTTCTTAATTCTTCTTTGAACTTTTCCTCTCACTATAGCACTGAGCTGAGAACAGAACCCACCATGGGAGTCTCTTTGATAATACTGAAATGATTGGGAAGGAGCAAATACATTATAAAAATCATGAAAGTAAAAAATACACTAAATCTTTTCATATTATATTATAAATTATTTTTAAATGTTTCAAATGTAAAGCATGATTTAACACATATGTATGTAGCCATTGCTCAGTTTTAACATAGTTTAATATTTTAATGTATTTGGATCATATAATTTTTAAAATAAAGCATTGCAGATAAAAATGGAAGCTTTCTGTACAATCTTCTTGTGTTCTTCCCCCTTTTTGTTACCCCAAAAGAACCACTTTCTTAAATTTCTGCTCTATTATTATTTTTGATGATTTTGTGGATATTGAAGCAATAAAAAATAGTTACTCACACACCTTTGGAAACAACATTCTACCTGAGGAAACTTTCCATAATTCTGGGTCCGTAGCAACATCATACAATTGAGATTCATTCTCATCACTAACTTTAGCTCTAATCATTTCCTAATAAAAGCAATATTTTTGTGTGAAATCTGTCATATTTTATTTGTACAAGCATTTCTCTACAGTGCATTCCTAGAAGCGAAATGTCTTCATACTCATAGAATGAAATTTACTTTGTCCTCTCTCCATGTAACTTAATTTTCTATAAAACAGCAGTCATGTCATATTTTGTGGCAACTTTGCCAACTGCCCTATTTTCTGACTTCATATATTTTGGGCCAAACTATTGAAAATGAGGCATTAGCTTCTTGTATTAATTAGTAGAAAAGTAAATTCTTTTTTCTGGCTTTATCAACCAGTTGATTTTCCTCTTGTTCATTCGGTTTGCACTAATGGATTCACTTTCCTTTAGGCTGTCAGGTTGAGTTTTTGCACAAATATATTCTTTCCATATTTTAAATACTAATGATCTAAAAGCAAAGCTGTCCATTCATCTAGTAAAACGCTGCAGTAATTATGGCCTTTGAAGTCCTTCTGGTTGGCTTGAAAATCAAATTAGCCATAATAAATGAGGCATTTATAGAAAAGTTTGCATAATATCTACAAAGTAAAACTAGCCGTGATCACTACAATCCTAGTATCTGTATTGTTAACATTCCACATCAAATTACCATATATGTGTGCATTCTTCTCAGGCTTTGTATTTAATTACTATTTGTGCCTTTATTTGTTTGTTGGTCTGTTTGGTGCATTTGTAGTCGATGGCATTTACGTATATTTCCATTTCTTTAGCTTTACACCTTCTGGATGATTGTGTTTTCCATGTGTGTTTTATAAGGAGTATATCATGGGGTTTTACATTCACTTATTTTTTACTTAGTAGGTTAACAAAATGCATGTATAATCATTTGCTTGCTACTATGTATGGGCTTAATTATCTCATAATTTGAATATGTTCAATTGTTATTTATCATCTACTTTATTTTTGTTGCTTTCTTTTTGTTTGTTTTTTGAGGCAGAGTCTCACTATTAGATCAGGTTGGCCTTGAACTCACTGGGGAGCCCAGATTCACAGTAATCCTGCATTAGCCTCCCAAGTCCTGGGATTGCAGGTATGCCTCACCACATCCAGCTGTCTTTGTTGCTGTCTTGTCCACCTCTGAATTTGTGAAAGTGTTCTTTGCATTCGTATTCCTTTGTGATCCTTGGAAGTTACTCATTCTGTGGTTACTTTAGATTTCTGACGTGCATTCGTAAGGATAAATTTTTATGTCAGTGTCTACAGATAACCATTATTTTTATTCTGCTGCTGAACACTACACAGAGCTCAGCACATTCTAATCATAGATTATATACCACTTTGACGTTGACATTCTGGTCTGTACATTTATTTATATTGATTAGTCTAAAATTCTACTTTCAGTGAAGACTTAATTGAATTTGCTAAACAATTTTTAAAATTTCACTGATTTCTCCATTCCATAGGTCCTCCAGCCCTCTTTGCATGAAAATACACATTGGTATCTGGTGTATTTTTAAATAGTTTTTCAGTTGAAGATTTAGGTGGAAGGACTCACTCTTCAATTTTTAAAAGCACTACTCTTTTATCTTTAAAATCCTTATTGTTTATCTTTTATCTTTTCAAATCTTTATTGGTACATTATGAATGCACATCTTCATCGCATTCAACATTGAGAGTTTGTACCAGAATATGACACGACTTGATTTTCATTTTTCCCTTTCCCCCACCCACCCTGCAATCTCCCAACCCATATACACATAAGCTTTATTTCCTTTTTTTCTTTATTACTATCACATTCCTTTTCCCCTCATTTTTTACCTCTACACCCTCTTTCCTTTTAAATATTTTCTATTTCACAATATCAACTATATACACTAGAATTAGTTTACATCTTCATTTTTTCATACCAGAGAAAAGACACAATATTTACACATCTGTGACCTATTTATTTCACTTATCAGGATGTCCTCAGGGTACATCCATTTGAGTATGAATGACTCAGTCTTATCATTTTTAATGGCATAATAATACTCCATTCTATAAAAGAACCACATCTTCTTTATCCAGTCTCCTGTTCATGAACATTTTGGTTGTTTCCAAGATAAAGCTATCACAAACTGAGATGCTCTTGTACTCAAATTACCAGTTCCTAGGCTCATCTTTCTAGTGCAATAGCTGTTTAGTTCTGTAAGGCAGAGACACAACACGACTCTCCCCTGGCACCTGTTACAGTGTGGGAAGAGTCTTCCCTCCTTTTCTTTTTATGCCTTTCAAGTAATGACCTTTCTCTGGTACTGCTTCAGTTTTTACTCTTTATAATGAAATTTGATGGACTTATGCAATGTTTGTATAGAATAAAAGTTTTTAAATTTTCAAACCATACTTATTCAATGCTATCTGTTTCTTAACTTGGAAATTTACAGCTACCATCTTTCAAATGATGCTTGTCCATCTCTTTTCCTAGAACTTGTAGAATTAAAGTATTTATCTCATGTGCAAGGTATTTCATTGCTTCTTATTTGCTTGCTGCACTGAGTTCTGTGTGAATCTATCAATAATGTGTTTCAATTCACTCATTATCTTTTCACACACATCCAATTAAGAGCTTAGGATACCGATTGCTTTACTATCAGTAAGCATTTCTACTTTCTGTCTTATTTTTGACCCAGACTTTAATATAATTTCTGCCTAATTTTATCATGTAACATATCATTCCTTTAGACTGCTATTCCTCTAAGAATGCTTCTTAAAGAATTCTGAGCATATGCATATTGAATTTATTGCCATATAGTTTTACAAGGGTGACTTCTGGAATTATCACATACCCTCCTTGCAGATGTTTGTAGTAATCTTTTTTCTACAGTTTATTTTGAAGTTTCAAAACCTAGGTTCTTCTGCTGGTTTTCTGCTAGAGATGTGGAATTTGTATTTCATTCTTCCTCCCCCATGCCTCCTTCTTTCTGGACAGTGATTAGCCTCTCAGTTTCTTTCTGTTTGTCTCTGAGAACTTTATGTTTACATTCAAAGTTTAATTCTGTGCTTTATGACTTCTACCCCATGGTGGTCTGGGGAGTACGGTATATTCAGGAAGCAGGGTCATTGTGGCCAATTTACGGATTCAAAGCTGACTCCTTCTCCTCTTCTCTAACTCCTTCCCTCACAATGGCCACATTGCCTGTCTCACAAAATTTCATTTTACTCCAGTACATATGTTTATTTCCAAAATGTTAATTCCAAAATCAGATAAAAATTCTTTTAAGCTATTTTCATCACCAGTTTAAATACATTCAGTTTCTTTCAAAGCCTGGATTTAACTTTAATCATGTTTTGAGGCAGCAAGTCAACTGCTTATGAACAATGGGTTTTTTAAACACTGCTTATAAATACTTTTCAAAGAATATCTACTAGTCACATCTCTTTTTCATCGCAATTATCACAACTTGGAAAAATTACTTTGACCAGTTTAAGTATAGATAAGCACTGCTGGTGGATTTAGGAATTGCTCGAATTATACTTTACATGGATTGATTGGTGTTCAGAACACTTGAACATGGATCACTTCACTGGGTTGTCAGAACTACAATTTGACAGAGGCAAACTCTAATGGTGCCTCTCCCCCAAGTTTCTGGATCAAGTTCAGTATCCTCAGGTACCTACCTGTCTTCCACCCGGATCATCCTCTGTCTCAGTGATAGAACACTTGCCTAGCCTTGGTTTCATTTCCTAGGACCAGGAAAATAGTAGTGGCAACAATAATATCCTGATGACTTGTCTCAAAATGGTTTCTTTTCTGACCTTATAAAAAATATTGAAGCAGAAATGGCTACAACTTTGAAATCTATGATGCACACATATATAAGATACATGCAATATATACTTATTTATATGACAGCCTTGCTACGACCTTTGGAAACTGCTATCAATAAAACTTTTAAGCCTATAAAAATATTATTATTGTATCCTGTTCCAATCATAAGAGCTTGGTCAATATCATATTCTCTTTGTTAAATCATAGGTGTAAGAAAGAAGAGATCTTTAATCAAGTTAAAGTCACGAATATGTAACCATAAATGATAAACGTATGTGCATGGGAGTTATGAATATATGGGCAAGTGAGATCTCAGGGACAAATGAAACAGAATTATAACATTATACATGACTGCCTTGATCAAAGATAAGTGTGAGCAATCCATTTTGACTGTTGATTAAACAATATAATATCGACTTTCATTTCTGACTTGTGGGCTTTTTTCAAAATTTCATTTCAGAAAATTTCTCTGAAATTGTAGTATTTTTGTTCCAACTTTTTGGGAATTATTAACTCTATTTTCCATTACTTTTTTTCTGTCTTTCACATGCCAAAACCACCACTGTGACTCTCTGTAACTCTAATGACATAGACTAAAAGGTACTGGGACACCTTGTCTTTTTTTGTTTTGTTTCTCCCTTTACCCACCTGAATACAGTTTGGGCCTGGGCAGCTCACCTCATTTGCAAACCTAGTTAATACCACAACTACAGTAGGATAGACTCTCATTCTTTTCTAATCACCATGTTGTGTTATTTACAAAATGAAAGATATTCACTATCAACCATTTCCAAAGAATGGGTTCTAAATTTATGACTCCAAATTGTAGCTACCACCTACCTTAGAGTAAAACTCCCTTTAGTCTTTTTTGGAAGTAAGAGCATGGCCATATCCACGCTGACGAATTCACGTGTACATTTGTGTTGGGGTAAAAGAACTCTCCACAGACCAAAATACTTCAAAGGCTAAAACATCAGAGAATCCAACCCTTGTGTGTAAATGAATCATAGCCAGCAGTTGAGAGGCAATGACTAGATGATTTCCAATATTTTGTTCCCAAATTTGACAGCACTAGTAGCACTTCCTTTGTGCTGAGGCCTGAGTGCATCCCCCACTTCCAGAAATGAATGACAATGGAAAATGCAGAACTTCCAGGTAGAATGTCCCAGCAATGCAGAAAAGCACAATGAAGCAGCTGAAACAAAAGTATCAGGAAGACCCTAAGGAGCCTTCAAAAAGCCTCAGTGTGTCTGCTGCACCAGTGTGGCGGTTTGAGCCCCTGGAGTCCGAAGTTGAGGAAGCAAGAGATGAAGCAACTGGATGAGCTACACTGAAGAATCGGACCATCAGGATACGACACAGAGGGAGAAACTCTACAGGCCCCTTCCCTGTGGAGTCAGCTGAGGACACAGAGAGACTCATGGGCCAAAGTAATTTGGATTCTACTCCGAGAGTGAAGGAAGCTATTTTCAGAACTTGAGACAAAAGGAGCAACGTAATGTGAGTTATATTTAGAAAGTGACCCTCAGGCTATTTTGTGAAAAGTTCATGATGGAGACACAGACCAACATAAAGGCTGTTGCTACAGTATAGAGGAGGGAGAGTCAGGTCTGTACCCAAGAATGTCAGAAAGTGAAAACTAGTCAATAGACTTGGAACACATTTGAATAGAATGGGCAATGTTTGGGGATATGCTGAACTGTTGGGGTTAGGGAAGGTTTGAAAAAAAATAACCTACTTTAAATACAATGAATAATGGTTTTATTAAAGCCAAAAGACTCAAACTCCACCATCGTGACTTTGCATACTGTCCTACCTCTGACTGCACTGAAAACATCTTTCAAATTATATGAAAAAAGTTAATTTTCAGCCATAAGAAAATGTCAGTTATGGAACACTAACTTGGGAATACCATCTGATTATGGGCTACCACAGACTAACTCAGAGCTTAGAAGTATCCATTTTGGGAGAAATGTTCTTGATTCACTCCACATTTACTGAGTACCACGTATAGATTTGGGGAAATGTTATCTGTGAAAGTGCATTCTTATGAATAATACATGTCATTTTAGGATGGAAAAGTCTTGGCAAACTTCAGTGTTTTCCTTTTATTATCATATTTCCTGAATTGTTTTCTGTGGGATATGAACAGGTTATGTATAAATAAGTCTAACTAATAAGCCTGTAGAAATACTATCCAAGACGTCTCAATGTTTTTTTGTGCTAATCTGCACAGGGAATCTTGAAGGGGTACATAACATTTCATAATGTACCACTAAAGATTTGAATAAAAAAAACTGCTTAGAAACTATGATCTTTGAGATACGTATCAGGCCTGAGGTAAGGCTCTGAGTTAAATGAGGAGAAAGGGAGATAGGTAATGATGCTTTTTGCTGAGGTAAGATCCAATCTCTTTCCTTCTCTGTGGCTGCTGTCTATTTAAGGACAGTTCCTTTTTGAGCTAAAAATATGTTGCGCTGTGCTTTGTTCTCCATCTGCTGTCATCCCCTGGGGCTTTCTCTCCTGCAGGAAGGGTGAAGAAGAGCCACTTTTGGTCCTGCCTAACAGGTAGCCTGACCTCAGTCCTGGAGTGAAACTATCTTGTATCAGAAAAATGATCTGCCTTCTTGTTCTAGTCCTCATGGCTATTTTCTTGTTTCCTGTCAATTAAATTTGTTTTTCCTATCAGAGGACAGAATCAGCCAATCCGAGGCTGAAATACTCACCAAACTGCTTGCTTCCAGCCCTTGGTAAGGCAAGGAAGTAAGCCCATTTGGTCCAGTGTGCTTAGGAGGCCTCCACCCTTTTACAAGTTTCCTTTGAGTGCCACATAAGACAATATGAAACAAGCATGGAACTTGTTTCCCTTTTTAAGACAGGCTCTTGCTGTGTAAGAGGCTGGCTTCCTATGTAAGGCTGGATATGAACTCACTGTGTAGGGTAGACTTACATCCACAGCGATCCTCTTTCCTCGGCCTCCCAAATGCTGGGATTACAGGCATGCACCACCACGCCTGATTGTATTTTGAAAATTTATTTGAGAGCAGATTTTTTAGTGTTATCACCACAAAAATGCTAAGAATGTAAAGTAGTGTTCATACTAATTACTCAATTGTGATATGTCACAATGTGAACATTTCAAAAAGCATGTTGTACATGAAAAATATATACTATTTTGTTTGCCAATTAAAAATTATTTTTAAAACAAAGCTATCAGTGTTACAGGCTCTCTTTCTCTCTCAATCTAACCAGAATCTCACAGAGTTTCCTAAGAAGGTAGTTCTTTAGGAGCTGTTCTCTACTAAACTCGTTTTTATTATAACCACTGTCCTCATGGTCAACAAACTTGAAAATATTAATCATCTTTCTCCCCTTTTCCAATTCTAATTTTGACATCTCCTCTAAAAAGTTTTCCATGTTTCTGAGTTTGTATATGTGGTTTATTCCATGAATAATATGTCTGTTTGGTGCCAGTCTTTACATCTTCACCAGTCAAAATGCTCCCTGCAGTTAGGGATGGGGTATTTGTTTTGATGTTCCTCACAACACCCTCCTCTCATCCACTATTATGGAATAGTAAACATATGTGGGTGAGAAATGAGCAGAAAATGAGCCAATGAATGAGTGAACATGTGGACAAATAAGTAAGCCAGATATGGATATATTCATAATCACTTTCAGATCCGCAACTACTGACGTCACTTTCTCACATTACTCTGGCTCGGGCCTTTCTTAGCGCACCCTGGCACTCATTGTTATTACCATCTCTTGTTCCAATCTACATCACCTGCCATCCACTTTATCATCAGCCAGACTATCTCATTCTTCTATTTGAAAATGATAAGTGTCTCCCGAAGATGAAGATGTGGCTCATGAGACCCAAACAGAGACAGACGTGCTCTGAACTTTGGTGTCCTAGACACACCTTGCCTGGAGTGGACTGAGAAAGTCTCTTAAGCTCTCTTTAATGGTTTCTCTAGCTCATCACTGCTCTGTTCTGTTCCCTGAGCCCTTTCTCAGCCCAGGAAATTTCCCCAGGCTGGTTTATTTCCTCCTCCTGACCAGCACAGCTCCTTTAGATTCCTCTCGATTTCATAATAGTTGATCTTTAACTTTCACTACTCACTATGTAGCCCGGGCTTTCCTTTAACTCACAGCAATCTTCCTGCCTCAGCCTCCAGAGTGCTGGTGGAGTCACAGTGTATACCACCACACACAGCTCCTTTGAACTCTTCTTAAATCAGCTCCTAAGAAGCAATCTCATTGGCTCAGTTTGAAGATCTGCACAAAGCCTCGATTGATATGCTTGGTTTACTCCTTTACTTCTTGTTGAGCTTGGAAGGAGCAGGTGGTTTAATGATTCAGAAAAGGAGCCTATCGTGCACTCTCTAGCAGAGCTATGGACCAACTGTTATTTGAGAACTGGTGGTGAGATGAAAGGTACCAGTGCTGCTAGCAGTTACTAATGACCTGTGAGCTCTTGCACAAGTCCCTTAATCTCCCGTCACCATAAATTCCTCATTTGTATCCTGGAGTTGCTGGCACAATCAAATGAATGAATTGTTGTAAGCATTAAATCTCTCTCTCCCCCATATATGTATAACTTGGTTAGAATTATAGCTGGCTCATAAAAAGAGTTATACTATGTTAACATGTCCATTATTGTCTAAATCTGTTAAGGTGCAAGTTAAATGAAGACTTCAAGAAAAAGTTATCTACATCCGACTAAGCACTGTCCCCTGGAAAGTTAAAAAGTAACGTCCTCCTTTCTCCTCTGGGACTGTCTCCTCCCTTTATTTTTCTGCAAGATCCATGCTCTGTCTCTCCTCTGTGTTTTTGTTTCTCCCGCCGGGGATGACACTTTATTTAAAAAAATATGCTTAATTAACTTCCTGACAGGAATTCCTTGCTGTTGAGTGTGCATTTTTGACAGTATTTTCTTCTACCTTTCTTCAAGCTATATATCATAATGGAGGATACGGTGAATCTTGCACTTTTCCCCATAGCTTGCAAACATCTATTCTGAGCACTAATTTCAGTATTTCATGAACTCATTGAGCTGTCACTATCAAAATTATGTAAGTCTACCCCCATTCTTTATGGCCTAAGAGAGAGTTAACATTTACAGCAAATATTTGTAAATTCTCATGTTCATCAGGTTTTTATTATGCATAATTTTTAAAGACCTGCAATTGTTTAACATAGATAATTATAATTTAGATAATTAGATACTTAGACATAGATAATTATATTGGGCATAATAATAATAATCCAATGTTAAGAGGATCAATCACTTGAATATTGAAAAGGAAAATATTAACTTTGCTACATTAATAATTTGGAGATACTTGTTAAACGTCATATGTAATAATAATCAAGTTTCTTTTATCATATGAAATACTTTTTACAATTTTTGCTTCCAAAGAAATTGAGCTTAAGAAAGATGGATGTAAAACAGTAGGCAGATACACATTGCTTAAAAGCTCTAGTAAAGGGGAAAGACCCTTCAATGTAATATAATCCCTCATATGCCTAGTGATGACCAACGTGTAGTTTCTGGTCTTTCTTTGTTTTGAAGCACAACATATATTTTTGATCCAGGCTGAGAAAATGTACATTCATTCTTTAGGTCACCTATCTTATGAAGGAGTTTCGGCATCAGGAGATTCACTACACTCTTATCTGTTAAGATAAAAGAAAAATTCCAATTTTTTTCCATATCCAATTTAAAACTCCATTTGTTGATTAAAGAAATTAATTCTTATATGACAGAGGAGAATGAATAGAAGTATAGAAAGAGGAAATAGTAGTGATCAAAGAGAAAACTTCTATTTGGCTCAAGACATTGACATGTATGTTCATGAAGTAAACTTTAAAGCTGTTAACTCTGATTAAACTAAAGAAAGGGAGGAAAGCCAGGGAGGTGGGAGACGCACAGCGCGGCTGGAGCACTGGATGTGTCAGGACCAGAGACTGCAGGCCGGAAGTCTCCGCAGCCCACGCGCACTGCCAGGCATAGCACCACACTGCCTGCAGCGTCCTCACCGGAAACAGGCCCACCGTGGATCTCTACGTCGCAGTGGTGCACTTCCCAGCCTGAAGGATGAATACTCTTTTAACATATTCATTTTATTACAAATCATTTCTATAAAATCTTGTGAACTGTGAAGTAGTACAGTTTTAAATACTATGAGGTACATATGTGTGTGTATATAGCTATTTTCATTTCCATTATACGTAGCTAAATAAAAAACCTAAAAAATGACCTAGGGAGAAATAAAAGCAATAATATTTAACTGGAGTTTATTTATCAGCAGGGAAGGTAATCAAGATAATACAAGAAAGAAGATAATGGATAATTATATAAGCAAAAATTTATGTCTTAAGGGTGATCATTTCAACAGAGAAGAGATAGCTTTTAAATATGTGAATTTTCTGTAAATATGTCAGTACAAACTGGTTTATGTCTGTAATCATAACACTGAGGAGAATGAGGCAGGAGGATCCTCAATAATTTAAAGCCAGCCTGGGTTACATAATGGGTTCAGGGACATCTTGAACTACTTAGCAAGACATAGTCTGAATTCATTGATTAACTAATGAATATATAAATATGTCACACGTAAAGAATATTTGATATATACAAAGGTTTAAAAAGGGAACTTTTTAGAACAGTGATTCTGAGATAATGTTATTTATATCAGTGAGAGGTATTCTGTATTTTTAAAAAATCTTTATTGGTACATTATGAATACACATCATCATCGCATTCAACATTGAGAGTTTGTACCAGAATATGACACGACTTAATTCTCATTTTTCCTTTTTCCTCCCACCTTGCAAGCCCACACCCCACTATATGCATAACGTTTGTTTCCTTTTTTCTTTATTATTATCACATTCATTTTCCCCTCATTATTTACCCCTACACTTTCTTCCCTTTTAAATATTTCTATTTCACAATATCAACTATACATACTGCAACTCATTTACAACTTCATTTTCTCATACCAGAGAAAAGATGACATTTACACATCTGTGATCTATTTGTTTCACTTATGAGGACGTCCTCAAGGCACATCCATTTGAGTATAAATGACTCAATATTATCATTTTTAACAGCAAAGTAATACTCCATTCTATAAAAGAACCACATTTTCTTTATCCAGTCTCCAGTTGATGGACATTTGGGTTGTTTCCAAGACTTAGCAATCACAAACTGAGCTCCTACAAACATGAGTGCACATATGTCACTGTGATATGAATCTTTTAATTACTTTGTGTATTCCTAGCAGAGTAATGGCTGGATCAAATGGGACTTCCAATCCTATCTTTTTGAGGAATCTCCACACTGATTTCCACAGAGGTCATAAGAGTCTACATTCCCACCAACATGGAGAAGGGTTCTGTTTTCTCCACAGCCTTGCTAACATTTGTTGTTGGCTAATTCTGAAATAGCCATTCTTTGTGGAGTGAGATGAAATCTCAGGGCTGTTTTCATCTGCATCTCTCGAATGACCAATGATGTTGAGCATTTCTTCATATACTTCTCAGCTATCCTTACTTCTTCCTCTGAAAAGTATCTGTTCATTTCAGATGCCCATGTTTTCCAGTAATGATGAATGTCCCTCCCATGGGAGCAAGAGAAACATGTACCTGCTGCTGTCTGGGGCTCAGTACTAAGGAGAAGCGGATGGACTAGCTGAAGCGCAGCGACCTCATGATCTGCTCCTGGAGCCTCCTCGGACCTGGAGTCCGCCTGTGATAAGCACAGGCTGAGGCACTGCGTGTTCGCTGTTCAGTCTGCGAGCTGTCTGGGCAGATCCCAGAAAGAACTGCACTCTCTGGGCAGGTCCATCCCATCGAGAACTGCGGCTGTTTTTCACGCACGTTGCCAGTGAGAAGTGAGCAGAGCAGCGCGTCAACTCCACCGTCCTCGGTGAGATTCCTCAGTAAGGACGAACTGAGCACCTACATTGGACGGGAGCTTTGCAGTAGGACAACTGTTTCCTCCATCTCTTTCATCCTGTTCACATTTGGAAATACGCAGAACCCACCTTCACTTAAATTTAGACTTAATTGCTCACATTTAAGCACATTATCTATAATTAGAAAACTAATTCAAGTTTGGAAGTTCATCATGGTATTTCTGGTAGATGCATATATCCAGTTGATGCATGGATTAAGAAGTGGCTGTTTTTTTCTTCTTTCAAGTGAAGAAATGTAAAAAAGATAAATGGTTACACTGTTACCGTACAATGAAATTTTATGTATTCATATTCTCAACAAGGTAATTTTCAATAGCAAGTTTATTGCTACTTTATTGAAAAAACTTTGAATAGGAAGAAATAAGTCTATACTAAGCAACTACAGCTCCAATTCTGGGTTTCTTTCTGACCAAGAAGTCTTTGAAGCCAATGAACATGTAGATAAAGCTACAATACTTAGAACTGAGTATTTACGGGTTCAATAATTCTAAAATTTAAAAATGCTCAAACATGTTTGAACTGAATTTCTATATGATGCAAACAGTAATTGTCTTCACTTAAATACAAGATGCTGTTTCTCTTCTCTAGTTCAAATAGTTTTCATACTTTCAAAACATGCAATGTACACCAAAATAACTAATACTGCTTAGAATTTCCTACGCTTTAACAGCAAGTTAAACCAAAGTGCCAAATTAGTCCTATGCGTTTGAAGAAAAACTGATTTAATTATTTGTTTGCTGGCTTTTTATTTTTGCAAGACACAGCTCATTAAAAATTGCAATATACTCTGTCAATAAAATCTAGCAGGTTGTACTTGGAAATAGGTAATGAGGTTAAAATATAACACATGTAAGATTCTATTTTGAGGTATTCATCAATCAAACGGAAAATAAGACAAATATTTGAAGCAAATTCTATTTTAAAAATCCACATTCCTTGATATAAAAATTTTTAAGATGTAAAAAGCTTCATTATTTAACACATGGCATTGTTAAATACTAACTCACGGAGAAAAATTCTGTCATGTGGTACAAAAGACACTCACACTGAAGCAGACCACTTTGAAAACATTACCTGAAAATACAGACACAAGCCTAAAAACAGCAGCAGACAAGAATAATAGGTGCTGAGTGTAGTTAATAGTGTGCTGTACCCTTTAAAAATGTTCACAATTGGGTGTGGGTCACATTCATCACACAAATGACAACTGAATGAAGTAGGTCATTGGCATAATGCATGTCTACTTTAAAACATCATGTTTTCTATACAGTAACTTCATATAATTTTACCTGTCAATTTAAAGTATGCATAAACAATAAAAAATATGTTAACAATCTCAAAAAGAATAATACAAATATATTTTCTATTTCCTAGGACATAGCTTGAAACAGTGGCAAAGAGAAAAATGCTGAAATATGCATGTTTGGATTTTTAACACCAATATTCAAACATTCTTCCAATTTGGAAGGATACATCCTTCTTTTGTGTTTTCATAGGAGGTAGTGTTTTAAATTCAAAACTTAAAAACAATCAAGGAATAAAATATCAGCTACACATTGAAGTTAGACATATGATTCAGGGTCCGAGAGCTGACATTCATTTTAGCATTCTGGCAGTGAGGCAAAGAGATTGATGTACAATTCTCAAAAGTATCCACGGCAACATCCTCCTATGACTATACAGACATCCTGCCACATTTCTATGTGGTTATGAATGTAGCTGTGGCTCCATCCACCCAACTTTTAGCAGAATCTGCCAACATCTCAAGCTTGATTTTACAAATGCTTCATTGGTTTTAACCATTAGACCATATTCATCAAAAATTTCATTTTGGATCTGGAGCTGTTTTCTCTTGCCTAAAATAAAACTCCTGCTGAGATGCATACATAAGAAGGGGAAAGTAAAGTAAAGTGGTGTAGATAATGATAAAATCACATTATAACAAGATAAGCCACAGCATGCTACAAGAATAAATGATATGGATAAACAGAAAAGGCCAGGTAGCCTTACAAAACCACCTTGCACCTAATAAGCACACCGAGGCTGATAACAGCCTTTTGATCCATCCAGAAAGGTTTTCTGAAATAGATGTAATATTATGCGTTATGAAAGAAAGAGAAAAGGTGGAGAGAGAAGGTTTAATAATCTTCATAGGAAAATAACCTCAGGCATGTGGTATTATTGGGAAGGGAGGGAAAAAAAACTTTAAATGGGAGTAGAGCAAAGCTGAAATCTGGTTAGCCTGTGTTCACAAAACTGTTTGAAAATAGAAAACCAAAGGGAAGAAATCATGTGACTCCATAGATTTAATAAGGAGTTGGTAGTGAGGATGTCATAGAATGGAAAGCCAGGGACAAACTACACAGCTCCTCTGGGGCCCCTGAGGACATCAACAGACGAGATGACAATACATTGCAGAAGCAGAAGCTCAGAGGGTGAGAATAGTTTTATGATGATTATCCTGCAATGTGGTAGTTACAGGAGTCATAGAAGGAGCATCTAGGACAATGCAGGAGGTGACACAGAAGAAATCTGGGAAGAACCAGATAAAGAAGCAGCAGGTTTCATAGCCAAATCTGTGCCGAGCAAGGGAGATGCATGAAACATCCCCTTATGTTCGCGCTCGAAGTGTCAGTGAAATGACACTTTTTCTTTCAGGAAGCAGGATGTGAATTGATGGAGGGAAATCTGCTGGGAGAATCAGCCTCACGCTGTGGAGCTGGAGATTACAGAAGATCCTGCAGTCAAGTCTGCCGGCATCAGCAGATGCTGCAAAAACGACACGATATACAAGTGTGTCCAGTGAGGAGGGAATGGAATTCACCACTGAGCAGAGGTCTTGGATTGTGGGGATGTCATAGATATTGATCATTCAGGCCTCGGGGCACACCACGTCAGGTGGGACCTTTTTATTCACATAGAAATAAGGGAGGAAATAATCTCACAGTAGAACTCAAAAGACTAAGACTCAGGCATATATATATGTCTGCAATCCCAGCCACTTGGGAGGCTGAGGCAGCAGGATTGCAATTTGGGTAACTTAGCAACACCAAATCTCAAAATGCAGAAAGTAAAAACAGGCTAAAAATGTAACTCAGTAGGAGAGTCTCTGTTTTCAATCTCCAGTAAAACACACACAGACACACACACACACACACACACACACACACACAGACACACACACATACACACATATACACACACACATACACACACATACACACACACACACACACACACACACACATACACACCACAACTCATCAGGAATTACTAAAATCTGAAAGCTGAGGAAATCATTTCATTTTTATTTTCAATGTTATAACTTGTCACATGTCAATATTTTAAATTTGAAACATTAAGCTTCAAAAATACAGCCCCTGACACAAGTTCATTGTACTTTTTGACTGAATATCCTGATTTTTAACCTACAAAGCCATCCTTAGACATTACTGCCAGAAATATCTACCAATCTGAGTAATAAAATTTTAACTATGAGTTAACATAATAAAAGATTGCATTCTGTCATACTTAGAATCCCTTACTCTTGGTAAACAGAAAGTAAGGTTAAGTCGATACAGTTGGCACCATTTCAAGGTTTGAGAGAACCTTTGAAAGTATTTCATCTTCCATTTACAAAGTTCACAGGACAAGAAAATTTGGACAAGCAGAACCATATGTGTAAAATCTTTAAAGCAACAAAAAGAGATAGAGGCCCATAAAGAATAAACATGAGATAGAGAATAATAAGTAAAGAGAAAAAGTAGCATGAGATAAATAGTTTGGGGTAAAATCTGAGAGGTGGTGAACCTTTTACAGTTTTTAATGATACAAACAGCCTTCAGCATCACAGGTGCCACAGGTTCACCTCTACTCTTACAGACTATGTCAAGGATTTGAATTCTATGCTAAGTGCAATAAGAAAAGATTGAAAAGTAGAAAACAGAAGTTACATATGGAAAGTAACAGAAGAAGACAAAAATGAAAGCAGGAATAGCTTTCGAGAAACAATTTTGGCGTGGTCAAAGACAGATAATAGCAGCTAGAATTGAGGAATGAAAGAGAAGTCAGAAAAGTGAATGGAGGTAAATAAGAGGATTAACTTGGGAGAGGGACCAGTAGTGGAAAACAATGACAGGACGTTTAGCTTGAGCAAATAAGTGGGGCAGAAATGGCAGTAGGACAGGAAGATCAGGAGTGCAATGCTGATATGGAAAATCCACCACGACTGTAACTCATATGAATGGTAATGTAAGTAGACAGCTGGATCTATGGAATTTTCACAGCCCAGCAGTTGCTAAGGAGACATGACATCTAATTCTAATATGGTGCCGAGGCCATTTGGTTAAAAACTGAAGAAATCTGAAGTAAGTTTTGACTTCCACTAATTAGATTGTGTCAATATTATTTTGACTGCAATAAATTTAACATTGTGATAAGATGTGTGCAAGTAAAGAAGCAGTGTAGACCTCATGAGAACTATTCAGAGAACATTACAACTTTTCTACAAAGCAAAAACTTCTAAGGCACAAGATGCATTTGAAATTTACATAAAACAGGTCATTATCCTCTGAAAGTAAAGAATTCCACTCTCAGAAATTTGGAAGTACAAAGCATGTATTTTAGAAAGGATACTGCACTTGTATACAAAGCCATGAGGCTGTTGGGTGAAATTTAAATATAGCCTAGAGCTAACTCTTTCTACTGAAAATTCTTTCATCCTCTAAATACATTCGATATATATTCCTTTGAAGAAATGTGTTAGCAACTTCTGCTTCTTAAATAGATTATTCCCAAACATAGTAATCGTCTTTATAGTTTCCTCCTGTCACTGGTTCCTGTTAGGATTTCAAAGAAGGACCTGTTTGTTACTGCTTTTACCTATGGTATTATTTTTCAGAACAATATGCTTCATTGTTATAGTTTCAAAAAAATTAGTAAGAGAAATATTCCCATTTCACTGAGGAAATACCCCCATACAAGTTATGCATTTTCTTTAATTACTTGAATAAAGAATTTTTACCCAAATGCAAGATGATTTATTGCTTTCTCTTAAAAGAGAGTGTTACAAGACTTGCCTATTGTATAATTTGCACACAAATACATATAAAGATGGAGTATCTTTACTCATACACAGATTAAAACTGCATTTATTTTGATTAGCTAAGTTTAAAATGCCAACTATGAATATGAAACTATGAAGCAAAAAGGAAAAACTTGTCTTTATGATTAAATGTTGCTCTGTGTTTTATATATACATAATTAAAAATCAAATGCAATTTTTGAAAATGAATACTTGGATAAATGCAAGAATTCCTGATTAGTCGCTGATTATTTTAATTGCACTGAGTTTTTTCTCTTGTTCACTCTGTGAAATTCTTAAACACGTATCACAGGAAATGAGGCTCAGTTTCTACCACGTCCCCAGTATTTGTGAAGGTGAGGTAGACGAAAGCATTTGGCCCACTCAGAATAGTTTACAAAGGCGATGAACAGCTGTATTTTCATCCATGTGGAAATGTGAGCCAGGGCTGTCCAAGGGCAGAAGAAAGGCAGAAATGCTGAGGACTTTGGGGTCAGCTTTCGTAAGGGCAGACATGAAGCAAAATTGTATAAAGGACACTTTTCCACCTTACAGCTTCCTCTTCTGGACATTAAAGGAAAATCTAACTTCTTTTTGTGTCACAGAGCAACCTAGAAAGACTCAGTGGAGCTTTTAAAGTTAATTCTGCCTTAAACTTTTCACTCTGTCAACTGAAGCACCCACCTTTTCTCCTAAAGCCATTTCCACTTTAAGATTTAATAACATAGGGGCCGGAGAGTTAGCTCAGTGGTTCTGGCACCTGTCTTGCAAGCACAAGGACCCAGATTCAATCCCTGGTAACCACATACCATACTGGGCATGGAGACTCACCCCAGCAGCAACCAGTACCACATACCACAGTGCCGGGCGTGGTGGCTCACGCCTGTAATCCCAGCACTCAGGAGGCAGAAGCAGGAGGATTGCTGTGATGTGAGTTGGAGGCTGAGCTCAGGGCTAGCCTGAATCACAAAGCAAGACCCTGTCTCAAAAAACCTTAAAAAAAAAAAAAAAAGATTTAATAGCATAGATTCTACCATCAAATTTTTCAATTTTCCACATTCAGTTGCTTTCAAGGAGGATATTATTGGAGGAGGGTTTCCACAATCAGCCACCATTTGTCCAAAAAACATGGTTAATGGCTCCAGTTTCTTTTACACACACACAATAGTACACAACCTCGGAAGGGGGAGAGAAAAAGAGCTGATGCAAAATGACACTGAAGAGAATTAGTCAGAAAGCCTGAACTCTACTTCAAAATAAATCCCATTGGTGATTTAATTCTACTTTCAGTTTTATTCAAATTTTCCCAAGGACTAGGAATAATAAAAATGGCAGGAATATCTTACATTGATCTCATTGTTTCGTTAGTACTTAATGCTGTGCATAGGAAGTATAATTTCTTATTCCTTCTAGATCCATCATAAGGAGTCAGGACCTGTAGTTCTCTGTACTTGAGCTGTTCTAAATTGCTTACAATTCTGTGAACCCAGGACATTGTTTTTACCCTCTGAGCTATTTAAGTGGTCTTTTTCTACCTCCTCTTCCTGGAGAATCTTATTTATTTCACATGTATTGGCTCAGAAAACACATTCTTTTGGGCCGGGGATATAGCTCAGTGGTTCTGGCACCTGTCTTGCAAGCGCAAGGACCCGGGTTTGATCCCTGGAAACCACATAACAATACTGGGCATGGAGACTCACACCCAGCAGCAACCCGCACCACATACCACAGTGCCGGGCGTGGTGGCTCACGCCTGTCATCCCAGCACTCGGGAGGCAGAGGCAGGAGGATTGCTGTGATATGAGTTTGAGGCTGAGCTCAGGGCCAGCCTGAACTACAAAGCAAGATCCTGTCTCAAAAAACCTTAAAAAGAAAAAGAAAAAGAAAACACACTCTTTCTTGACCCCTAGATTTGGATAAGATTGCTTTCTTTTGGGTAGACTCTCTAAAAATACTCCACTTCCATTATATAAATCCATAGGACATTGTGAGGTTGCCTATATATTTTCATGTTCCTTATAGAAAACCATAGGAATATACAAAATATAGAGATAGACTAAGAACTACAAGGCCTACAACCTTTACTTTTTGGAGTATGCACTAATTAATTATTTTAAGCCTCCGTTTCCTACAGGAAGATTATCTGTTCTTTAATTTTAGAGTAAATTAATTCATCAAACTGCAAAATCTCACTATGGGCAATTTCTCCCTGCCAGTGATCATTTTTATAAATTTAACTATTGCAATGGTTTAGAATAAAACATAGTTTTTCTCTGAAACATGTTTGTCTTTTTCCTGCTTGACAAAGTTAAGGAGGGTAAGGAAGAGAAGTAAGAGAAATGCTATTTGCTTTGTCTCTCTGTGAATATATTTCAATATTAAACAAGAATTTACTTAAAGAATGAAAAGTTAATTGTTGCATAAATATTCCTGCCTGTCCTCGCCCTTTTGTCCCTTCAAACAGAACAACATATTTGTCTGATGACTTAAAATCTTCAGTGATGAAGTAACATGATAGAAACCAGTGGAATAAGGTCACTAAAAAGCATTAAAATGTATTGTGAGAAACATTCAAAAGCATCTTACTCAGAAATACAGTCAAATATACATGGTATAGTACTTATGTGATAAATTCTCCTATGATACTTGGAATGTGCTTGTACTCATGCAAATTTACAATGACACTTTTATTCGCATATTTTCTGGAGTGCTAAAACTGAATATTCATTTTGTACCTAGTCATGACAAGAATGGATTGTGCTTATTAACCAACACCCTCTTCTGCCTTCATAGGAAGGTTCTGGACTCACATGTTCTTGCTCAAATTCTCTTTTTATCTGCCCAGGAGAAAAACACATTTTCAAGACAAATAGTGGTTTCATAAAAATGCAAATAGCAGATTACTCCCCTACGTACAATATCCTGTGGCCCATCGATGCTCTTGGTTTAAATTCCAATTATTTTAAATCAGCTTAAAGCTCCCTTCCTTTCTCATTTAATCCTGCACTAGTTTTCTCCTTGACTTCTAGATTTCGGCTACTGCACTCTTCTTTCACTTCCTCAATGTCAGGGTCCCTTCTGGGCTCGGAACACGAGGCGGCGGTCCTTCTCCCGGATGACCCCATATATGCCACTCCACATTGCATCCCCTGTTCAAAAGAGTTCGCTGACCTCCTGTGCCGCAGAGGAGCCTGCACTGTCTGTTACCTGGAACTCTCCTTCCTAGTACTCAGCAGTGTGTGACTATGTATGTCTTAGTCATGGTCTCGTCACCTGGACTCAGTACCCACCACCCACAGTTTAGAGGAGAGCTTTGTCTTAGCACACGTTTTCAGTCTGCTGGCGGTCAGCTCCACTGCAGACACAGCACAGTGGAAAAAAGACTCAGGGGAGAAAGCTTCTCTCTTCGTAGGGGTTACTAAGCAAAGACAGAGGGGCGAGGGGAGTCGGGGAAAGAGATGGACCCTTCCAGGTCACGCCCTGGAGACCTGCCTCTTCCAGTGCATTTCACTGTGAAGTCATCAAAGAGTTAAACCTCCAGTGAGCACAAAGTCCACATGATCCAGGCCTCGCCCAAATGTCCCATCTCTGAACACATGAAGATTTCAGGGAAGCATCCCAGATCTCAACCATAAGGCTGTGTTTTGTGTCATCATTTGACTGGAGGCTCTTGCCCACACTGGTGTTTAAGTCTTCTGACATCTAGACAACGTGGGTCTGTTTTATTTTTCTCTGATTCGAGACATTTGCCCAGAGCCTGACACGTGCAGGACACTGAAGTGTTTGCTGAATATCTGGATCTCTGACTTAAGAGGGAGACAGAGCTGGAGCCACTGGGGGCTGTGTTAACTTTTAGGAACCAGATTCATAGCACAAAAAAGAACATTAGTTAATTTTAGCACTTGTAGTATTTTGGACTTTGCAAACTTGAGGTTTCTACAACATTTGATGGCCATGAAAGTACATAAGCCTCTCAAGATACCTCTTGTCAAGAAGCCCGTGGAAAGTCATGCTCATTCAGAAGAAAACTGAAACGAATGAAGAAAAGAGGCGCATGCGCTGTGATATCTGACATCACCCCAGCACTCAAGACGCGCTTAGTAGACGCTCTGCTGGGTCTGTGTCTGTCTGCCTCATGGCAAATGGAAAAGGAAATCTGTGTTCGTGGAAAGTGGTTTAAAAGACGAACTCCTTCGTGACAAGACTGATTGGGAAAGTGACATCAGTCATCTTAGCCATGTCTCTCCTGGTAGGACTTGGACAAGTTTCTGAAATCAAATGATCCTGTTTCCAACCTGTCAGGTAAGATCAATAATATTCACCTTATACATGTGTGAAATAAGTACCTAACGCAGCACCATGCCGGAGTGAAGCCAGTGTAACGAGTGACCAGCATGGAAAACGACAGTGCAATCCATCACTCCGATGGACACGAGCTGCCAGAATTTCCTTCTGCTCAGCTGTCTTCACTTAGGTCTGCTAATAGTAACTTCATATGTGCACCAGAATTTCTTATCATATGTTCACACTAACGAGATAGCAAACTGGTTCACTGAGGGAATTTTGGCCGACTTACTTTACTAACTGCTATGTTTTTCATACAAATTAAATGGTACTGTAACTCAAAAATCCAGTCTGTTCTGTCTTTTCACACTGGAATAATTCTTTCAAGTTTCAAACCCTATGAAAGTAAATCTAAGTGAATTTGTATATTTTCCAGGCTTTTTTGATATCCAGAATCCCACTCAGGGTCTTGAACTGTCAGGCAGGTGCTATACCACTGAGATACATCCCCAGCCTACAAGTATTTTACTGAGGTAGTTTAATTTGATAAATTTATAAATGTCATTTCATTGTTGTTTAATGTGTAACAAAATGTTCAGTCACTGCCAAAATTTACAAAATAATCTTTAATTTTTTTCTCATAACTAGACAGTGATGATATTTGCATATGGGTATATTCTTGATAACAGCATTTTTTTATTTGTTTGTTTTTTTAAGGTTTTTTGAGACAGGGTCTAGCTTTGTGGTTCAGGCTGGCCCTGAGCTCAGCCTCAAACTCACATCACAGCAATCCTCCTGCCTCTGCCTCCCGAGGGCTGGGATTACAGGCATGAGCCACTATGACTGGCACTGTGGTATGTGGTACTGGTTGCTGCTGGGTGTGAGTCTCCATGCCCAGTATTGTTATGTGGTTACCAGGGATCAAACCCAGGTCCTTGTGCTTGCAAGACAGGTGCCGGAACCACTGAGCTATATCCCTGGCCCTATAACAGCATGTTTTTTATTTTAATATGTAGGTGAAAAGTAGCACAGAAAGTCCTTAATTTACAAAAATAAAGCTTTTTTGAGTCACCATCACACAAAAGGAAAACTAACAAAATGGTTTTAGCATTCACAAAAGTGTAAAGATGACCCTCTTAACTCCTTGGTAGATAGCTTTACCTTAATTCCTTACCTTAACACGTTGGTAGGTATCTTGAAAGCTCTCTTTGTTTTTCAAAGACTAGAACTTACATATCCATCATTGTTTAACACTATATTCAACTATAATCCATGGAAAGAATTTTATTTTCAAGGCTCCAAAAGTTATGCCCTAACTTCTCAATGTAGGCAAAGGCTTTGAGGAAGGTAGACATTCTAAGCTATAAAGTAAATTTCTAATTTTTACATCCAGATCTCCCCAAATGTCTGGAATACTGTGTTCCAGTGTTGAGTATCTTTGTATTGCTGTAAAGACCAGAAAGAAGTCTCTTCTCTTGGTTCTTTGAAGTGGAAGCCATTTTATGAGATATTGCTACTGAAAAAGATAAATTTTATCCATTTATGAGCCTCATATCTCATGAAAGATTGACAAAAATGCAAGTAAATAAGTGCATGAGTATAGCTTGTTAATGATTTAAAAAGGTAGTAGCATCTACTTTACATTCATTTATTCATTGAATGTCTACTAAGATTGCCAAGTACCAGGATCTTTTCTACATTTCAGAGATAAAGTTGTGGGGGAAAGGGAAATAAAGATAGTAGTCTCAAGGAGTTACCGTCTAGAAGTGAAGATCCGATAAACAAAATCAGCAAAGAAAACGCCATATTTTAGAAATGTATTGAGAGGGAAAACAAAAATAAAGCAGAGATGATGTCACTTTACACACTGCAATTGGAAAAGTTCTCACTGAGATAACACCACTGGAAAAGTGAATTGGAGGAAGGATGTGGAAGAATATTTTTTGGGTACCTGAAGTACAGTGGGAGACAGAATTTGAGGGTATGTTCACATAGGGACCTACTGGGTTTCTGTCCCTGCTGTGACAAATCCCCATGAGTTCAGCAGCATGAGAACACTGACACACAGTCCTTTCTGGCAGCTTGAAGGTCAGAAGTCTGACCTTGGTCTCACCAGGCTAAAATCAAAATATCATCCTGGCTGCCCTTTTTTCAGAGGTGCAGAGGAGGAGCCGCTTCTTTGCATCTACCCAGATTTTCAAAGCACTCTCCAGTCCTCGGCTCATGGACTCCTACATTCATCTTCAAAAATTAATATTGTGAGTATTATATATTTCATTAATTTTCTCCTAATTAAGGGTAAATTAGAACAGTGTAAGTTTTACTGGTATTGTATACCTTTATAACAGGTAGTTTTTAGTCACAATAAGTAAAACGTTCTATATACAAATTACAGTAGATAAGCCTTAGAGGTAATTCTGAATAAAAGCCAAGCTGTTTAACCGTTTGCTATCAATTGTTCTCTCTGACTCTTCTCATGATGAGTTACTAAGCATTTTGCTCTATAAATGTTGGGTTTTTCTAGTGTCAGTAACTATCTAGCAGCTTTCTCAGAACAGAGACTCACAGATCTGACATCCAGCCAATGACGTGTACCCTCTGTGTGAGGACCCACCCCGTGTCCTATCAGCTCCTCGTGAGCGCTGCTGTGAGACTGTAACATACAATGAACTCAGTGACACATGAGCTTAGATACCACATGATTTCTCTCACATGAAAACCCAATATATATCTAAAGTTAAAAATAAGAGAAATTTTTTAAATTTGATAGTAAAAGGAAATAAAGGCAGGGGAATGAGAAAAAATGAGAATTAAAATGTGTCATGTACTGGTACCAACCCTCAATGTTGAATGTGATCATAATGTATATATAAAATGTACCAATAAAATCAATTTTAATAAGAGAGACAACAAGAAACAGTAAGGTGGGTCTTTAGCATTCTGCAAAGGAACCGAGAGATAGAGGGAAAGGGAAGAAGGGAAATGAAATTTTTCAAAAGGAGAGGGATTGTGGAATATTACATAGACCTTCTGAGTCCCTACAAGAAATGTGATCAGGTACTTAAATATACGTCCAAAAGATTCAGGGAGGGGAGGAGATGGCTAAAAATAAATTCAGAGACATCATGAACATTTACCATTTCCCCTTAATGAGTGTAATCATTATGTACTGGAAACAAACAAAAAAATGAGTGCAGATATTTCTCAATTAAGGAGGTGATGAAATAAATGTAACCATCTTTAAAATGAAAAGAAAATTGTATAAAAATGAAAATTGATTCTATTTATTTCTCTAACTACTCTCAAAACTCTCATACTATTTCGCTGCTTTCTGTGTCTTCATATCAACTTTTTCATTAGTATCTCCATTATTTGTTTTGACCATAAGCTCCTGAGAGATAAGGACTAAATACTAATTGTCTTTATTTACCTAGAATCTCGGTCAATACCTAACATATACTAGCCATTAAATAAATCTTTAATAACTGGAAAATAAATGAACTTAAGTTTGTCAGAGAAAGAAACAACTCACTGTTACTTAAGGAGCTCATTGTGCTAGAAGGAGCTCTGAGTGCTCATTACAATAACAAAGCACATTGATTGCCGTTAAATATCATCTTGTATGGATGATGAGCGAGCATCCTCTAGAGCTAGAACACATTTATTAGCGTGCATTTGAAGATCAAAATGATATTCATGGAACTTTGTTAACGAACACACTAAAAGAGGAACGTAGTTACACATAAATGAAGGTACAGGGAGAGGTGAAAAAAACAGAACATACAGACCTTTTTGTTCTTCTATTTCTTTCTCCCAGGGTTCTAATTCTAAATGAGTGAGTCATAAATTAAATGTCGCCTGGTGTGTTCCTCAGAAAATCTTGAGATTCTAAATAGCATTCTCTCTAATTCATCATTAGGAATTATCAACTGTCCTTACTTTCATTACTCTTGAACATTAAGCACCATATAAATCGATACTGATTACTTACTGCAACATCTGTGTAGTTGTACAAGAGGAAGGAGTTAGTGTTGCTCATTATAGTGCTGCATTACGATACCATTAAAATTGCAGAGGACTGAAACAGAGCAGGTGTTTTCTCAGTAGATGTTTCTGATAAGATAAAGATCACTTCTCTATTATTAAAGTAAGCTATTGCAATAATGAGGAACATAATAACTTAGAACATTATAAAATTCCCATTTAGTCAAGGAATGTCCATGGCTGTGGCTTTGCCATCCCCTTCTGAGAGCGATATGGAATGGCAGGCCAAGTGCTGACTCTGAATCTCATAGATTTTCCCTTCTGACCACCTAAGGACTTGGGCTACTTTCATACAGAATGTATTTTGTCTTAAAATGACCCTCACTACCAAACTCTTCTGAACTCTGCATATCCAGCTCTCCTTAAATTCTACAGAAATTTAATTATTTAAAAAAAATTACTAATTGCTACTGCTGCTACTTCCTATTCCAAAATCAATGCCTGGGTCCACCTCTCCAGGTATGTTTCAAAGTGGAATAAAATCTGTCAGTGACTTCTGTCCTTTACAATACTGATGATAACATCAGTAGTGTGCAATACATTGCAAGAAGATATTCATGATAGCTCAGGTTGAAGTGACTGAAACTGGTTTGACTTTTCAAACAAGTTTCTCTTTGGCCTAACTCTCTTCAGTATCAGACACTTGGCAGTCATTTCATGACCTGCTTGGCTTAGTTTAAAACTCGACCATCAGAACCTGAGCTGGAGCAGCAGTGGAAAAATACAGTCTGGCCTCTTTATGGTTAGCCAACTCCAAATGCCAATGTGAACCCAAGGCCATTATGCTCTGTTCAGATACACAACTCTTAATAAAATTTAAAATCCACAACGCATCGTGAACTTAGTGAAATTGTATCATGAGGGGAAAAAAATGCTAGCCTAAATCCCAGGACAATCTGGAATGACTAACTGTGTTTAGATATTTTGGGTGGTTCTGTTCAAATCAGCAGAAACTATCCCCAAATCTTGTTAAAAATGATATAGTAGTTTTTAGGGGACATTAGGACAGAAGCAAGAAACAAACAAAATAAGGTCCAAATTAAGATGTCGAAGTACCTACAGTAGTACAAATTTTCTCAGAGAGAGGCAGCAATAAAATGCCTTGTATAAATTTGTAGTCATTGAGTTTCTTGTCCTTTAAGAAGAAATATAAAGCAAACATGAAGAATGTAAAGAAATATCTGGAGAGGTAGGAGGAAGATGACAGATAATTCATTATATACAGACACATGCTGACAAATTTAAATTCAGTCAACAAGTCTGAACTAGAGACAACGAGGAGTTGTTAGCTCTACCTGCATTTTTACATGTTAGAGGGCGAAGGAAATTTTCAGCCTTCTAATTTAGGAAGAATAACCAATTGGGTCTGTGGTAGGACAAATGGGAGCTGAAGGAAAACAGAAGTCCTAACTCTTGCATTGTAGAAACAGCCCTGAAAGGAAATGATTACAGTTTAAAAAAAAATGAGGAAAAGGTAACTATGTAGGAGGAATTATTTCCATTTTGAAATCTTGAAAGGAAATCTTTCCGCATTTACATGTGCAACTATTACCTTGTCACATTCTAACAATGAAAGTGCACGCATAACATTTTGTGCAATTATCCTGTGATGTATTACAATAATGTTCTTTCAGAGTGAAATTTTATTTTTTACTCATCTTTTGTGCATTCACAAAAGGTCTGAAGGTTGGAAAAATATTAGGTCTTAAGGAGGTTTTGGGTGTCCAAATAAACACACACATTTGTATTTCAGAGCTATTTTTAAGGATTAGCTTGAGTTCCAAACTAGTACCTAAAAGAAAACAAAGACAATCTGAAATCATGTACATATGCAAAAAACAACCACTATTAGAGAAAAAACCCAGTACTAATGACAACATTAATTTAAATGATGGAATATTAGTGTAAAGTTGGTAAACTGAGGCATACAGATAATGGAGAGCCATCTCAAAGCAGAACCCAACAAAGTAGAAAGGAACGTCTTGTTCAGTGACCCACTCCCTCTCACACCTTCACCCTGCCTGGGCAGGTTACCTGGCAGAAAAGAAAAATGAATATATTTCTAATTATAGTTATTATCAATTCTCTATCTTAAAGGGTTTGAAATGTCTTAATATCATACTACTGTAAAGCACAAGAAATACATTGTTATGTATTATTAAAACAATCTTCCTAACAATTATTTTCATTAAGAAATTCATACCATGAATAAAATGCATAGACAATGGCAGTACTTAGAAGGTTATTTACAATAACAACTCTTAAACTTGTTGTAAACTTAGAAGAGATTTTACTGTACACAGACACATACATATACATATATCTGTTACTATTTCCACATTCAATCCACTTCTTACAATCACTTTATAGACATCTGTTTATCAAGATAAAATGATATTTAATAATTTATTAATTTTGAAAGAGTATACAGGGCCAAGGATATAGCTCAGTGGTTCTGGCGCCTGTCTTGCAAGCGCAAGGACCCGGGTTCGATCCCCAGTAACCACACAACAATACTGGGCATGGAGACTCACCCCAGCAGCAACCAGTACCACATACCACAGTGCCGGGCGTGGTGGCTCAGGCCTGTAATCCCAGCACTCCGGAGGCAGAGGCAGGAGGATTGCTGTGATGTGAGTTGGAGGCTGAGCTTGGAGCCGACCTGAACCACAAAGTGAGACCCTGTCTCAAAAAACCTTAAAAAAAAAAGAAAGAGTATACATAGTGTAATTTAAATGTACTTTCTGTACATATAAACTCTGTTTTATAAAGCATACAGAAAATGTATATAGTATATATGGGGCACTTTGAACACATTTGTGTATGAATATATACTTGTGTACATTAGAAATTATATGAATATAATCTTTAGTCTCAATATTTTTTCTAAATGAGTGGATTAAAAGATTTATTTTTATCTACTCTAGATTTCTAAATATAATTTTTAACTAGAAATTAAACACACTTTAATGGCATCAATTAAATTAAATATTGTTTGCTTTAAGGAATATCTGAAGATTTTAAATATTTGAAGTAGAAATGATGAGAGTATTCTTTTAATCTAATTTAGATTGCTTTCAGCATTGAAGGGAAAGTACACAAGACATTTTTAAATTTATACCTGTTCCACAGTGGAGAATTGTACTCTACCCCAAGGTGCAGAAGATAAAAGTATTTATTCGACTAGAACTGACTCATACAATCCCAGTGACCTCCAGACACGATCTAATCCTAATAATGGCTAAGGATATTTTACAGTCTATTCAGAAGGTCACCAGAGCTAAACATTGCCAAAGCAGAATTCTCTTGATTCAAAATATTTCCTCTAATAATGATGTTCTCTGACTGGACATTTTAACTAAAATGCCAAAGGCAAAAAAAACCCAAAAAAAAACAAAACCCCAAAACCAACACTAGACTTCAATTTCTATAAAATACATTTTATTAACCGTATATTATTAGTTTTTTTACTCTTCAGGATCACAAGTTTACATTCAATTGAAAAAAATAATACAGAGAATACCACATGGGCTCCATTCAGAGGTCTTCAATGGCAAAAGAATTCGTAATTCCAAGTTGAAGTCAAAGCCAGGAAATAGTAACATAAAACCCACTGACTTGGTGTATATTCAACCATTTTGATTTACAGTGAGTGCTGTCCACATGTATGCATTGCTGTGCACATGTATGTAGTGCCGTGTAACTTGCCACATGCCTGTATTGAAGGCCACACCCTCACAGGCAGGATGGCTAGCAGGTCCCTTCCAAAGTCCCTCAGGTACATTAGACCAGCCGCAGACACTGCTCTCCTCATGGAACCTGACCTTGGCAACCACAATCTTCTACAATATTTGTAGCACAGAACACTAGAAAAATGGAACCATACAGCTTTTTGCTTTTGCAATTGGCTCATTTCACTCAGCATAATTCTTTCGAGATCCATCAAAAGTGACACAAGGATCGATAAGTTATTTTCCCACTGAGAAGCATTTAATGCTCTCAGGTAGTGTGATTTCTTCCATTTTATTATTCTTCATCAAAATTGTTTTTTACCTATTCTGGTTCATTTTCCTTACCACAAAAATTTTAAAATGATTTTGCCTGTGTCTAAGAGGAGAAAAAAAAAAAAAAGTCCTGCCAGGGTTTAGATAAGAAATCCTTTAAACCTTCAGTTCAGTTTTGTGAAAAGGGACATTGTTACTCTGCTGAGTGATCCATCAAGAGTAGGCTGCCTATTCATGTACTTAGAATTTTTAAAAATCTTTCATCAGTATTCTGTAACTTTAAACATATAGATTATGTAAATGTATAATGGCTTAATATTTTTCTTTCATTGGAACAATAGCAAAATGTTCCACGAGATTTGATTAATATGTGGAAATATATTGGATTATGTGTGTTGATTTCATATTCTATAACATTGTTCAACTCATTAGTTCAAATTGTATTTTTGTGTTTTGTTTTTGCACATTTCTTGGAGTTATTTTTATAGATCGTAACACAATTGGCTAGTAGAAATAGTCGTTTCTTTTTCTTTGTGGTCTTTTCATTTGTTTTTATTACTTTTAAAGTGTGAAATTATGCCTAAGTAACTAAATACATCCAAATCTTTAAAGATACTGTCTGGGCAATTTGATTTTCCTTAAAAAATAATTAACCTGAACAAAATGATCCAGCATGAATATTTTCAAAACCATTTACTTCATAATCATCTAAGGTCAGTACCAAAACCCACAAGTATAATAGGTAACATATTTGGGTAGCTTACTTTACTCAGCTGTATCAAGAATATTGTTGGAAAGATTTTTTCTTCTCTCACTAACAATGCTTAGAAATAAATCAGAATAAACAGACAAATTCATCTACCACTTGAATCTATTATGGTTTATAATCTTACCTAAGAGGCTCTTACTTTAATTACATCAATTAGAAATGAATAATCTTATTACTGCAAATTAAATATGATAGAGTGCAGATCTAGTATGAAATTAGAATTCTGTAAATCCTTGTTTTATGAATGCAGAGAAATAAAATCACATTTCCAAAAGTTTAATTCACCCTTGTAATAATCTCTTCAGCCAATAATAGATTTCATACAAGCCTAGCCTGCATCTCCAGTGTACACACTTCAGACAGTATATTTATTATTTATTGGTCCAGGAGAGTATTTTAAATGGGTGGTCTAGAAAACATTGGCCAAAAGATATATTCTAAGGGAAAAGTTTTAATTGATTAGCTTAGTCCATCATAAAATATACATGAAGTATGATCACAAAGTATAGCAAATGGTTACATAAAATATTTACCTCAGTAAAAGACACATCATCGTGTAACCACCTCGAGCCCCTCCCCTCACTTCAAACACACTACTCTTCTCCCATCTTCTTGTAGCCTTCTGAAGCAGTTCCAGAAGTCTTCTTTCGCGAGTGTCTTCAGTGTGCAACCACAGCTGCCTCAGTGTCCTACAGCAGTTGAACATAGTTACCTCTCATGGTTATTTTGCCCTTGGGGAAGAGTTAGTCAGGGCACAGTGCCACAACCAGTGAACAAGGTGGATGAGGCCACAGTGCCGTGGTCATGTGAGCCTGCTTTTCGAGTGAGGGGCACATGGCAGCAATCTTCACTGCATTTTTTATCCCAACATAATCAGGCCCCTCAGAAGCTGTCTTAAATAAAAAGTTTTTGGGCCCATCAACCTTTCAATTAAAATCATTCCCATAAATCATACCCTGTGGTTCACTCTATAAAAAGTGAAGACTTTCTATCCAAAATGATATTAAATGATTGCTACTTTGCTCAAATTCCAAGAATTACTTCAATTTGAGAATATTTTACATTTGTCATATATGACAAAGAATAACAGCAATGTAGCATCTTAAAAACTTCTACACTACAACTGTGTTTTATAGTAAATGAACATAATAATTTTATACTAATGGAACTGTTCATTGTGCTTTTTATAACTTGTTTGCTCTTTTAAACCATGCAATAAAAATACTGCTTTTGAGATATTTTATCAGTTGTTCTCATCATTTGATCCATTATCCTACTAAACATACCTTGATTCTTAATTTTATTCTCTTCCTCTCTCCTTCCTCATCTCTCTCTCTGTCCATTTCTTTGTCCAGGTTTTTTTTTCCCTTTGCACAGTATATATCCCTTGTTTCCTAGTATCTACCTTTTTATTTCCTGCTGTAATACTTATATTGTGGATTTCCTGTATAAGAGAAAACATGTAATTTTTAGGTTTATAGACAGTATATGATTTATTTCACTAAACACTGGCTGTTTTGAGGTGCAAAGTTTGTGAATGTATCCCTAATCCAAGTACTATCACAGGAATTTTTACATGAACCCATCTACTTTATTATTCCCACAATCATGAAGTGATCATCTTTCAGTCGAAACCCATCATCCAGAGGTAGTGGCATATGCCATTTCTTATCCCAACTACCTACAGCAGGAAATCACAAATTAGAGGTTAACCTGGGCAACCTAGCAAGACACTGATTCAAAATAAAATGAAAATAAAAAAGGGCTGGGAAGTAACTCAACTCTTCTTGGGTTCAAACCCAAGTATCATTACAAAAAAATTTTAAAACACTGATTTGCTTTAAAACTACTGGGCCAATCATGGTAGCCCATGCCTGTAATCCCAGAATTTAGGAGCCAGAGGCAGGAGGATTTCTGTGAGTTTGAGGATGGCTTTGACTATATTATGTGTTCGGGGCCATCCTAAACTATAAAAGGGAGACACTGTCTCAAAAAACTTTTAAAAAATAACCAGGAAACAACAACAATAACAAAAATCATCTGGCTGTTATCTCTCTTCTTGTATCCCTCTAAATTCACATAATCATTCAGAGATTTGCAAACACCAGAGGACAATTTTCTAAATTGTTGAATAAACAAATTAATATTTTATATCTTAAGATATAACCCATATAAAAAGAAAAATGAATTTTGCTTTTGTACATGTTTGAACCCTCGATATTTTTCCAGACTTAAAAAAAATTCATTTTTAAAGTACATTCCTCTCAACAAAACTTGATCTTCTGAAGCATGGATAAGATATCTAAGTGAGATACCAGAGTAAGAGCTACTGCTAATGTTAATATGAGGAAAAAATTCACTTAATCTTATGTTCCTCTGAAAATTCTGGTACATTCCATTCTTTATTTTAAAATAACAAGGAATTTTCTATGTTTTCATCTTAGAGAATGTCAAGGCCTCTTTGTACACACAGCCATAGAGCAGATCGTTTTGTTAAGTACTCAAGAGTAAGCCTGGTAGGATTTTCAAGAATTCAGGTGGTGAGACCGTCTAATTAGAAGAGGATTTTTCAAGAATTTATTTGAGGAATTAAGGATTTGGAAGTTAAAAAAATGATTAGCATTTATAAGGAAACCTATAAATCTCTCCTCTTTGATTTCAAGAGAAGGCTATAATTTCTTCCTTGTTACTGTAAAATACTGTCCCACCAATGAAATTAACTCTGACCAAACATGACTTGTGGCAAAATGATCTAGACATATTAACTTTACTCAGAACCACAAAGACCGTCGCAATAACTCTTGGAACTTCTAAGTTGAAAGTGTGTGGACAATAGATTGGGTAGCTGAGTCTATCTATTATCCAAACCTTGGGTTTCATAGTTCTTTGCCAAATATAAAGGGTTAGTTTTACCTTCATATGTAAATATCTCAAATTTAATGTCTAGGTTAGATGGACTTTTCTTTGCAATAAACAAAAACTTGTCCAGTTACTTCAAATCCTTTTAAAGCTTTGACACTCACTGCAGAGATGCAAGGACACCGATTGTCTTCTCAGTTTCCCCTTTCCAAACTACCCAGCTTTATGATAGGAGTCAATCTGTAACCTTTGTTCTGCTGTAGGTCTGGCTAGACATCATAGATCAGAGCCCTGGAGAAAAGGAAAAAGAAAACATCTTGGATAACCGAATGTTCTTTCCTGTGATTTAATATCCTTAAATTATAGACTATCTAAAGTTCCTGGGAGTTAAGTCATGTTCGTGGTAATATAGGATATGTTCATTAAATTTTTCCTTTCAAGTCTGGTAGTTCAGTTCAGTGGATTTGGAATATCTGAGAGATTCACATATACCACATTATGTATGTATTTTTGCATAAATCACTTATAATCAAAACAATTCTAATTACCCATATATAGATATGAATCTATAAAGCTGAAAAATCAAGTTTGGACATCGACTGAGCAAGCTTAGATACTTAGATATGGAATCAATGGAAATTGTGACTCCCAAAGTTTTTCTCTATGCTCCATAACTGATAAATTTTGGCTAAATTTTGTGGTCACTCTTTTGAGCATTCCTCAAGAACTACTTTAACAGCTTATATCTTGATGTTCCCCAAGCCTCATAGGAGGGTCTTTCTAGAGTTGCTCTTAGGAAGGGGCTTTGGAGAGGTACCTGGGTCTGTGTTAGGTGAATGAGGATTAAAATCAGCTCACTGATTATTTTAGCAAGTTTTGAGCGTAGATAATAAGAAGGTCAACTTGGGTGTGGGTGGCGCCACCGGGCCACGTTGCCTTGAAAACAACTGTGGACTGAAACGTCTGTACACTGCGAACTGAAATAAACCTTTACTCCTTTAACTTGGTGTATTGGGTATTTTGTGTCAGCATGGTGAAAAGTAGCTAAGGCAGCTACCATCTCTCTCTCTTTCTTTTTTTCCTGTATAATGTTGTCAATTAAAACAGAACAGTAACTTTTTGGAAACTTTGAGTTACTACAATCACTCTTCGTCCTACCTTATGATTTCCTTTTTATGTTCAAGCCAATTGATATATTTTTTAGATGATTTTGGTTAAATTTCTAAGATAAGAAAATTTCTACTTCTTGCCTAGGATGCCACATAGTGATTGCCAATCAGTGGACTCTGTGCATGCTTCTTGACATAGTGATCTCATTCAGTTAAGATTTAAGAGCATGATTTAGCGAATCCTTTTAGTTTTCAATTAAAAATGTTACTGGCAGGCCAGGAATTCAGCTCATTTATTCCAGCACTTTTCTTGCAAGAACAAGGGCCTGGGTTCGACCCCCAGTAACCACATACCACAGTGCCGGGCATAGTGGCTCATACCTGTAATTCCAGCACTCAGGAGGCAGGGGTAGGAGGATTGCTGTGAATTGGAAGCTTGCCTGGGATACATAGTGAGCCAAGGCCAGCCTGAACTATAGAGTGAGACCCTTTCTCAAAAAAAAAAAAAAAAAAAAAAACCAACAAAAAAAAACCAGTAGCTGGCATTCTAAGTCTTGTGTAGTATAATGGCAAAGAACTGAAATCTCAACAGCCCTAGAATTAGAAAGAGTTGGAGTTAAAGAGTATTATTCTATATCTGAAATTAATTTTATTTTAAAATAGAATAGTAGCATAGTTTCCTCCTGGATATTACAGTTATAACAACCCCTGAAATTTTCAGCTGTCAAAGTTTTAATATAATCATTAACTATAAGATTTTTTCATGGGAAGCCAAAACTGGATAGTTTCACTGATAAATTTCCCAGATTGATTTATAGTTGGTATTTATTCTGTGCTTCTGAACCTGCTGTTTGTCTAAATATCATGTCTGTATTATAAGAAAGAACTGGGAAAGAAAGGTCAAGAGACCTTATTGCTGCAGGTCTTTGTCTTATTATTTAGTAAAGAAAAGCTTATCTTCAGATTTATGCTTCAAATTATCGGCCAAAACAATATCACATGGTCCTCCATACATGTAATGAAGACAAAGAGGATTTTTTAAAAGTAACCTTTTCTCCTGAGCAACAAATAAAAGTAAGAGAAAAAGCTGTAAATGCCTTGAAATGCCTCGCCACACTGGTTCCCACAGCAATATCAAGTTCCTTGGAAAATGAAGGTTGGAATTAGAAAGCTGAAGTCCACAGTCTGAGTGGGAAATGTAAAATATGGTGTAGCATGCCAATGGTTCTTAGGTAAAAATGCCTAACTTTGGGAAAAAATTATTTGGTTTCTTTACAGATGTGCTTTATATCTTTTCACTGGAGAGTCATTTCTATATCCAAGTATCTTATTAACTAAAATAAATAATTTTGTAATACAGATAAAAAGATAAATCTCATAAATCTTAAATTTATTATTAGACATTTTTGCTATCTTCCTTCATAAACATATTTTAAATTATTAAATATCTAAGAGTATCATACAACAATGAAACAGTAAGTTAAATCCAAATGTGCAAAAGTCACATTACATGTAATTTGTATAAATTGTGTAGTATAACAGCAAAGAACTGAAATTTCAACAGCCCTAGAATTAGAAAGAGTTGGAATTAAAGAGTGTTATTCTATATCTGAAATTAATTTTATTTTAAAATAGAATGGTAGCATAATTTCCTCCTGGATATTATGGTTATAACAATTTCTGAAATTTTCAGCTGTCAAAGTTTTAATATAATCATTAAATGTAACATTTTTTCATGGTGTCCACCACTATATAAATTAAAATTCTCCATCTCAACACTTTATATAATTAATAAAATATTATCCAGTGTATGGTACTACTTAAATTCTATTGTAAAAAATACAGCAAACTGCATAATTTATTTATAAATAAAATTTATGGAATGCAGCAAATATAATGCTTAAATGGAAATTTATAAAATTAAATGCGTATATTTAAAATTATATATCAATAATGTGATTTTTCTACTTGAGAAAAATTTAAGAAGAGTAGAAACAAGAAATATTTAAAAAAGCAAAATGGAAGATCAAAAACTGATGGGAAATCAGATAGAAATGTATGCAGATTGTTTAAATTTTTAAGTGCAACCAGTTTTTGAAAACACTGATAGAGTTCTCAAATTTAGATTTCTGAGAGAAGTGGAGGATTTTATAAATAGTTCAGATTCAGTGTAGTTTAGCTGGAAATTACTAGATTCTATATTATATTGGAAAAGAGAATATAGATATTATTTAGATATGAAAAGAACTAAGAAAAGAACTAAATGCAAGTTGTTTAAAGGCTACTTCTCTGCAATATTGTGCTGAACTCAAGAAAGCAAAAGAAGGGCATTGCTTTACCTTGGAACTAATCAGATTTAGTCACTTAAATGTCTTATCTTGATGATTTTAAAAGAGAGTTCATGCTCTTGTAGCCCAAGAATCAATCAGCTAAGGAGTGGCTCAATAATTAAGCAACCTTTTCTCTGAGCCATAGGTACCCTTTGTTCTTACAGTAACATAATTAAAAATTGTTTGAATTCCTCTTTGATAATAAATAAACTGATGCAAAAATGAGTTTCTGATCATTTTTACACATTAAGAGCTAGGCTTGTGGAGCTGTTTCTCTTACCACATTTTGCACCGTGAGGCACTCTGCTACCCAGAGCATACAAGGGCCTGAGGACAGTGGGCAACAGCATCAGACTGCACCTGGGGCGACACTGGCAAAGCTGGAGTTCAAGTTTAATTAGAGATTTGGTACCAGGAGGCAAATTGAGGAGAGTTATTGAGTAAGTGGAGTCTAGAGCTATGATGGCACAGCTGGTCTTTACGAGAGTGAGGAAGGGCTATAGTCGTAAACCAGAGGTGTGATCTCCTTTGAGACCCTCAAGCAGGCTGAGGTATTCGTGACACCTCTGTCTTTTTTCTGGCATCTTTCTGTCACATCATCCTTACTCTGCCTTCACTGTTGCTATTTCCTCATCCTGCATGGCTTCTCATAAATGTGACAAGACTCCTCTTGGGAGACTCAATGACTTGGGGATGATGGTCTTTCATTTACACCTGTGGCATCAGGTATATTTCTGTAGAGATAACACATCTCCCTTGTCTGCTTCCTGTAGTTCTGTGTGGCCGATCCAACACCAAGTCAGCTCTTCATTGTATGCCCAGGGCATGGATGATGCCCAACACAATCAGCTTTCGGGAGAACAACTTTTTAAAGAAGAAAGGAGACAATGAGGGTTTTGGAGGTTCTCAGGATGGAGGGTTACTTTTTGCTTGTTTCAGAGGGGAGGAATATTTTGAGGTTGCTATGTCAAGATAAAAATATTTAGTATTTATGTTTTAGTCAAACAGAGATAGTGAGGGAGAGATCAGAGCTGCCACAAAGTGATGCCTGGTGAAAGGATCTCTTGCAGAACTGTCTGCAAAGCTCTCAGAATATACAGACGAGCTGGAGGGGAGGAAGTTTTCACACAGATCTCTCACAGGAGGTGGGGCGCGGCGCTTGTGACTCTAGATTTCTCAAGTGACAAAGTGATAATGAACTTGCTGGTCTGGGAGCCCAAGCCGAGGGAGCCCAGCCCCAGAAAAGGTAGGAGGAAGTGGGCCAAAGTCAGCACCTGCAGGTGTGTTTACCTGGCCAGGAAGAGACCTTTCAGTGTACACAGCCAGGTACACCAGAGGATGGAGAGAGAGAAACTCAAAGGTGAAAGGGAGACAAATTATTCTCACTATGTTCTCCTTCATGACATCTTCAATTCAAGCCAATAAATACATGGCATGTTACTTAAGTACTAGGAAGCTTGAGAGGCCCAGGTTGGCACAAAGAAGAATCATTTTGGATAAGTACTATGAAAAATGCCATCGGACAGGTTCTGAACTTTGTCTCTCCATTTGCTTAGACTACACACCAAATGAATCAGAATCTCCTGAGACAAATCGAAAATATCAGTTTCTGCTAAAGCTTTGCTGGTGAATCCACTGGGCACTGACAGATGAGCTTCACTGTGGTAGCAGATCACCAACTCCCCTTGGAAGCCACTGATAGTGTGAAGCAAATGTGAGCTCCATCTCCTCTCTGGAGCCTCCATATCTTTAACCATGTTACTCTCGCTCTGATGTCATCCTGAGAGTCTCAGACTGAACGTCTCCACATTTAAGACACAAACACAATTCCAGCAGTGTTGGTAAACACTACCTGAAAACTCAGCTTTGTCATCTTTCAAGCCCTCCAGGTACAGTCTTGGTAAAATGGTCACCTGGAGCAAATTCAACAAGTATTTTGTGGGTTCACAGAACTGCCTACAGCCCAGTGGCAAGAGGAGGGGACAAATCATAACTGACACCGGATGGAAGATGCTTTTACAGAGCTTAGTTTGCTGAGCTCTTTGGGTTTTCCTAATCTATTTTCAGTACCATCACATTTTTTTACCTCACCACACATTGCATAGGATAGTAATTTAGATAATGAAAATTTACTTCTACTATTCCTCACAGTAATTAAAAATTCTCCAATGAGGACTTAGATATCACTAATTAAATGGCTTGCTCTATCTGTGGTCAACATGTGAGCCTTTCATTAAAGCCTTCTGACTGCTAATGAACCACCTTGAATTATAAACAACGCATTCTATTCCTTTAAATAACACTTCCTACAAATCTGATTGAAGTGAACATCAGCAAATATCACCGTCTTATCTTTGCTAGGCTGAGGGGCATCTTACTCACTTTCCTCTCTGCTGAGTCACAATACCCAATACACAGAGGTTAAAGGAGGAGAGATTACTCTGGCTCACAGTTTGAGAGTTTCAGCCGATATTTGGCAGGCTCCTGAGTAGAAACCGCACAGTGGAAGGGCCTGTCTGGAGGATAGCTGCTCTTAGGGAGGAGCAGAGAGGGAAGAGGAAGGTGGGAGGCAGGTTGCCTTTCACAGCAGGCTCCTGTCCACCTACCGTTTCCAACTGGGAGGTGCCTCACATGGCCCATGCAGCTGTTGGCTAGCAGACCAACAGTCTACCTAGGAGTTTAGCACTCTGAAGGTCCGAGAACCTTCCAAACACATGAGGCCTTGGGGGGGGGGGGCGGTTGGCCAAGATCCAAACTACTGTGGGGCAAGTGCTCATCTGGTTGTTACTAACACATGATTGATAGACTCTTAAAAGACTGAGAGGCTAGATGTCCTGCAGGACACAGAAGGATTTTATAAATAGCACGGAACCAAATCTCACACAACTGCAAATTATCTGTACAGATGACCAAGTAAGTGAATAATGTACACACGTTCTCTCTCTCTCTCTCTCTCTCT
>PVIR01010278.1:0-16135 GCA_004026965.1 Petromus typicus
GGGAGTTAGCTCAGTGGTTCCGGCGCCTGTCTTGCAAGCGCAAGGACCCGGGTTCGATTCCCCGGTAACCACATGACAATACTGGGTGTGGAGACCCACACCCAGCAGCAACCAGTACCACATACCACAGTGCCGGGCGTGGTGGCTCACGCCTGTAATCCCAGCACTCGGGAGGCAGAGGCAGGAGGATTGTGATGTGAGTTTGAGGCTGAGCTCGGGGCCAGCCTGAACCACAAAGCGAGACCCTGTCTCCAAAAACCTAAACAAAAAAAACTTCCAGCTGGAGCTTGGCATGGTGGGCACCATGAGATGGCTATAATCCCAAGAGAACTACCATGAGTTGGAGGCCAGCATGGGCTACCTCATGAGATCCTATTTCAAAAAAACCTAAATTTCTAGCTGATATTAACAACATAAACTTTGGGGGAGAGATCATCTTTGGACTGATTTTCATAATTAAAGCTTTAACAAGTTTTGCTCAATATTCTGTGTGGGAACTATTTCTGGTGACTGTCCTATTGATGAAGTCTATTTTGCTACAGTGAAGGAAGCAAGAAAGAATATTTTAAGGGTTGAGAAGAGAGCACCACCAGAGGAATTCCACCATTTCTCAGTAATTCTAGACCCTTAGATAGAACCTAGAATCCTCAATTGACTTATGGCTGGTCACAGGACTTGTTAGCTGCTTAGCTTCACCTGTTCCCCGGATCTCCGGCTACATTCAAATTCTACACAAGTCTTAGATCTGAAATTCTCACTGATTAGGTCAGTGTTAACAATTCTGACAGTGGAAGGTTCAAGGCCAAATGAACTAAAGAGGCATGGCACAAGGGCCAGAATGGAACAATCAATTTTACACTTCAAGTACAAAATGGGCCCCTATACTTTATAAGCTCTGAGAGGAACAAGGTCTAGCTATTAACCCAGCTCTGGGAGTCTTGCACACAATGGGCGCTCAGGCAAGAGAAGTGATACATGCCAGAACGAGACCTCATTGTTCTGGAAAACAGCTGTTCAAAAAGCTCGGGCACAATGGCAGATATGTTACAGTGGCTGGAGGAAAGTTTAGGCAGTGAATAAGCCAATGAGGTTTGAGTACGCAAAATAATAAATTTAGGTGTTCTTATTCCATTTCCATTCTGCAGCCTCTTGACTTACCCAAGGAAAACACTTACTCCCAGCGGCTCATTCACGCCCCTCTCGGAGCACCATGCACAGCTCTCTGTTTATTCACATCCTCACTTCAGACCCACTCTAAAGAGGCAGGAATCTCACAATTTCCCCATCTGAACACAAAGCAACAGCTCTTTTTTTTGTTTGTTTGTTTTAAAGGAAAATAATCCCTTCTAAACTAAAATTGGGATGAGAAGTATTCTTATCAAGACTCAGTATATTCCTTTCCCTTCTACATATATCCCAAGAGAAATCTAATAAAGGTACGTTAGAATCCCCTCATAATAGGGAAGAGAACAGAGATGCTGATATGAAGAGATTTAGAAAAAAAATCCCAAAAGACAGAAGGCAGACAGGAGGAAGTTGGCAAGATCAGCTAATTGAATGATTCAGATGGTGGAGATTACTATTTTATTATAAATTTGTTTGCTAACTTTTGGAGCAAAGACTTTTGAAGGTTTTTTTAAAATTGTGGTTCTAGGAATTGAATCCAGGACCTCAAGCACACAAGCAAGGTAGGCTTTTTACCATTAAGCTACATCCCCAGCCTTATTTGACTTTTAAAACTTTAGATCTATTCCTTTGCTTAAACTTGAAAAAAAAATTTTAAAGGCAAAACAACCAACTAATTATTTTTAGACTTTACAAACATTAACTGTTCATTTTCATAGTAACCTCTCAAATCACTATTAACTTACTTTATACAACTGAGGTTGGAAGAAATTTTTTAAATAACTTGCCTATATTCACGTAGTAAATGGAATGGAATAGAATGGAAGAGATGAAAATAGAAGTCTGTCTCTGTCTTATTACTTATCAAGTCAAGCCCTGACTCAACACAGTTTTAGTAATGAAAGTGTAAGAATGTTTGAAGAATTGTGTACTTTAAATAGATCTTGCAAATCAGTAGATCTTCCAATGAAAGTTACTTAAGTAATAAAACACCACTTATTCCAGAAAAGCAATTTTTGTGGGAGCAAAATAAGAATTGTGGGTAAAGCTAATTTCAGGCACTCAGCAATGTAACCACTTGTTTGTTGAGTCTTCTGGCAGGGATGGGTAATTAGAATTCTTGGAAAGCACTCCAATCTTCCTAGGACTCAATATTTTAAAAATATCTACCCTTATCTTAAAAAGGGGGTCATTTGCTTAACATTCTTTATAAGCAACTTGCAGGAATGAAAATACTTAAAACACATCTATTTTTTTCCTAGCAATACAGATATTCTTAAGGCTATTTCTTTCAGGATCCAGCTTTTTATTTTGTTTTTGTTTTTGTTTTTTTTTTAATAAAGAGAATCTGTAGAACTACTAATGGTGATTATGACTGGCATGGTGAAGGAAAAAAAAAAAATTGGTCCTTAGCTACAGAGTTCCAAATATAAAGGTGAAGGAACTTCTCTGAAATAAGGTTCCGACAAGTATATGTACCACTGCTAAACACCAAACACCTGAGCAGCAAGGGGTAGGGGAAATAATAATTTTTTAAACTATATGTCTAGTAACACTATTGTGGCATTTTTACATATCATCTTACTTGCTACTCATACATAAGACTACATAGTTTCTGATAATATCCCCACTTTAGAAATAAGGAAAGAAGGAATTAAAGAAGTTAAGTAATCTTTAGGTGGTACAGGGAAGATTTACTCAGGTCTGACTCCGAAACCTTTGTCAGTTCTTCCATTCCTGCTGTTTCTCTGCTACCTACCAGATTAAGACAGCAGACTCTGCAAATATCACATAATGTAACAGAACTATAAGTTCTAAATTTGAGTGAGTAAAGGTTTAAAATCCCACTACTCTGAAACAAAGAAATTTAAGAATAAAATGACAGAGGTTGATAAATTTAGTAGGATGCCAAAAATTATCTTTGCGGCAAAGGCGAAAAATCTGAAAGCCATTGCTCTTAATCATCTCTTATTATAGACTGCTCCCCTCTGCCATATTTCTTTGCACTCCTTTCCAAACTAAATAATCCCACTTGTATATATAATCATCCACAGGTATTATTATTTTTACAGGTGATGAACCAGAACTACAGGGAATATTTCAGAAGTATGTTTTGGTGCCTGATCAACCACAGTAATTCCTCAACTCACTTAAATTAGAGAATCTAGTTTACCTTTTCTGTGGCACTGAGAAGTGAACCCACAAGCACTCAACCACTAAACTACATCCCACTTCCCATACTTTTTTTTTTGAGACAAGATCTTGCTAAATTGCCTGGGCTGGCCTCAACCTTGCAATCCTCCAGCTTCAAATTCCCAAATAGCTAAGATAGTGAGCATGCTCCACCACCATGGCTGGGTATTTTACCTTTCTAATGTATATTAGGCTAATAGCTTCAAAGCTTTTCCCAGAATTTCCCCCTATTTCTTTCCCTGATTGTAAGCAGGTTAGACTATTTCATTAAGCACATATTCTAAGTTATTCCTTATCCATGTGCCTAATTTAAATTTGTAATTGTTCAGAATAGACTTTTATTTCATTCATATACTTGGAAATCTTTTTAGAAAGCATGGTCAAAATATTTTGATAAATGACATGGAATGAAAATAGAGTAATTGCATTCATATTTGAACGTTCACAATGCCCTAACTACTCATTCCAAAGACCCATTATAAAGTCACACCTCTGAAGGGCATTGTTATTCTTGCTGCATATCAGAGGCTGTGCTCCTGACACTATCCATGAATGGTAGGATCTGAAACCAAAGAAATTCAAGCTGGCATTCCTCTGAGAGAAATTCAGCTACTTACTACTATTATCCCTAAACATTTCTTTTGCATTACAATCTCCTGCATGTATAACTTGGCTTTTTCACTCACTGTACAAATGAGTTAGTAACTGTGGTGTATGGTTCTGGGGTGTGTGGCGGATTCTGTTACCATTATACTTTCTGGTAGGATAAAAGTTTTATACTTCTAGTTTTACCCATGAATAGAAAGCTCCTTTTTTCCTCAACTCATTATTTTTCTTTCATTCCTTTTCGTATCAGTTTATTTGAATTTGTCTTTGCACCTTACCATGTGCTGAGTTCCTTCAGATTAGATTTCTCCATGTTGCCTAAAATGGTTCATGCATAATCTGCTACAAATTCTTGAAAAAGTGAAGAGAACTGAACCTACAGGCACTCTACCACTAAACTTTTTATCCCTGGCTCTGAGTCAGTCAGCATATTACCTCAGTGCAGCCTCCTCCTCTTTCTGTGTATTTCTCTTTACATGATTTAGTATGAGGTCTGGGCTCTTAAGAATACTTGATATCCTTTTAAAAAGCACTTTAAATATCCTGCCCTGACTCTTACCCTTATTCTGTTTGTTTATCTTTTCTTTTTCTTTAGAGACACGGTCTCGCTTTTGTAGTTCAGGCTGGCCTTGAACTCACAGCAACCTTCCTGCTTCTTCCTCCCAAGTGCTGGAATTACAGGCATGAGCCACCACCACTGGCACTGTGGTGTATGGTTCTGATTGCTGGTGGGCGTGAGTCTCCATGCCCGGCATTGTTGTACGTGGTTACTGGGGATCGAACCCAGCTCCTTGCACTTGCAAGGTAGGTGCCAGAATCACTGAACTAAATCCCCCACCCTCTGTTTGCTTAGCTTACAACACTACCCACAGCCTAAAACTAAAACGATCTAGAATGTCATTTCCTTTAACAATGTGTAGAGAACACTTTCAATACCTTGATACCTTAAATATCACAATTGTTAGAAGACTCACATAGGGCTGGGGATTTAGCTCAGTGGTTCCGGTGCCTGCCTTGTAAGTGCAAGGACCAGGTTTTGATCCCCAGTAACCACATACAACAATGCAGGCATGGAGACTCATGCCTACTAGCAATTAGAACCATATACCACAGTGCCGGGGGTAGTGGCTCACACCTGTAATCCTGACACTCGGGAGGCAGAGGCAGGAGGATTGCTGTGAGTTCAAGGCTAAGCTCAGGGCCAGCCCGAACTACAAAGTGTGAGACCCTGTCTCATAAAACAAAGTTACCCAAAGGAATAACTCTTCTTCTTTTCTTAAGAGATAATAACTCAGTATGTGTAGTAAAAAGGCAGTCTGGTCAAAAGGCTAAAGTAGATATTAAACACAAATAGAGGTTTCAATGGTAGGATTAATACTCTCATTATGACCCATAAATTATTTTTTAGGTTCTTGAGCATCATAATAAAAATTGATCTCCCTAGTAAATTAGTAATAATGTTCACCTTCATCTTCACTGCTATCAGACTGAGGAAGTTTGATTCTTCTTCTCTTTTTCTTCATATTCCCAGTTTCCTTTGTTTCATCATCAGATAAGTCCATTCGCTTCCCCCTATTGTGATTCAAGAATAAACAAAGCATGTTACATTGAACAAAAATGTTGGCACTCATATGTGCCTATGTATCTTTTTTTAATAACTCATGGTCCTCATTCCAGTCAAAGTGGACCAATAAGGACATATTTATGCAGTGCTGGAGTTGGAACTCAGGGCCTAGTGCATGCTAGGAAGGTGATCACCACTGAGCTACTTTTGGAGTACGAAGGACTCCTTTGAAGGCAACTACGTCACTTCATGGTGACCAGAACATAATATTTCTCTAATTCTTTATAAATCACTGAAAGCTACAATCAGATTCTTAAAAGTCTTTCCAAATGCCTTCCTGCTTCCCTTTCTGGGTTCCCAATCATTCAACAAGCATTAGAGAAGCAGCTACTACTCAGTGCTCACAAACTGAAGAAGTTTCATTCTTCTCTCTCTCTTATCTTTCAGATACTCAAAGAACAAGGCTATCCTGTGAATAATTTTTTTTTTTAAATTTACTTCTTTATTTGGTATGGGGGGTTGAACTTGGGACCTTGTACTTGGGAGGCAGGCATCGGAACCACTAAGCCAAATCCCCAGCCAGCCTGTGAACAATTTTATGACATAAGTCCAACTTAATGAAACAAATTTCTTAAAAACACAGCTTATTAAAGATGGATCCAAGAAGAATCAGAATTGAATAACTCTAGTCAAAGCAATCAAATTCACAATAAAAGAACTTTCCTATGAAGAATATCCATGCCTGAATTCATTATAAATTTTTATGAAACATTTAAGAAATATCTATATAAACTCAGAAACATGACACTCCTCTTTAATTTATGAAATTAGCACAATTTTGACACAAAAATTGACAAAAACATTACCTGAAGAGAAACTGAACTATGGGCTTCTTGAACACTGAGGCAAGGACTCAAGGCATAGGTCAGTGCTAGACTGCTTGCCTAATACTCTAGGGCTCTGGGCTCTACCTTCAGCATCACAAAAAATCCCAACAAAACCATAGGGGCCAAAAAAATTCCTACTGTGACATTAACAAGTCTAATATAGCAATACATAAAAAGGACAATACAACATAACTAAATGAGGTTCATCCCAAGAAAGCAAGGTGGTCTAACATTTAAACTCAATTGGTACAATCACCACATTAGTTGAAAAGCAATCACAGTAATTTAATAAATGTAGAAAATGTATCCATCAAAATTTCAACACCTGTTCATGATAAAACCTCTTAATAAACTTGGAACAGAAAATAACTTTCTCAATCTGGTAAAGGGCATCTACTAAAACCTAACATCATACTTAACAGTGAAATACTAAAGGCACTCTTGGCAATAAGTACAACACTAAATGTTGCTCCATAGTTGTGGACATTTTAATCCACGTATATCACATGTTCTTGGGAAGAAAGGCTCACTGGACAGAGCCTTAACCCTTCTAAACATCACCATTTTGTTAATTTTTTTACTCAAGTTACTCTAACCTTGCTACAAAAGTCAGCTCTTTGTGAGCCTATCAGTGCTGACAGTGTCCTTTAGAATTTCTTTCAACAGACTAATTCCTACCAACTATGAGGTAGTGTCTCAAATTCCTGGATTCATTTTTAACAGCTTGTGTGCTTTTTATTTTCTTTTCTAATTACATTTTACCACTTGAAAAATAAACTCCTTGATATAAAAAGAAAACAAAGAACTTTTTCTCTTAAATTTGACTGAAAACAGCAACTTCTCATTTGGCCACTTGAAGTGAAACATACAAACACAGAGGCACATTTACGCCATGTTGACAAATTTTAAATGAAGAAATGAAAGAAGACAATTAGTATAGATCAATGGAAACAAAAATATAACTCAAGTCCTAAATGACCCAAACTGGCTGTTCCACAGTCATACCTCAGCAGATACACTACTAAGTTCTCTTCTCATTTGCTTGGAGAATTGTAACCCTGAGGTTCTAAGAATTTAGGACTCAACTAAAAACTACTTGCTGTCAATAAGCTCAGAGACCTTCTCACCCCCAGCAGACATTTCCTTTACAAGTGACAGAATTTTCCTACCATTTTTTTTCCTTCGGCTGCATCTTAACAGGCTCTGCTTTTTTGCTGGATTTCTTTGGGTCTACAGCAGCTGCCAGCTTTGGTTCATTGACAGATACTGGAGGTTGCTCCACTAGTTTTTCTTCTTTCACTGCTTGTTCTGAGTCCAAATTGACTTTAAGTTTATCTACAAATAAAGTATAGCAAACGATACATAACCCCATCATGCAGTAACTAATCCATCATTCTTTTGACAGTCCAGTGTGTGCCAGGTAATGTTAGGAGCAAGAACTAAAAGGATAAAAAATAGTCCCTGGCCTAAACAAAGCTTGGTCTATTCAGAAAACATGTCTTCTTTCTAAATACTACTGTAGCTATAACTCTTCTCGTTTCTGCCTTCTGCTAATCTTTCATCATTATCCTCCCACCCCCCAGGCCAAAGGACAATAAAAGCAAGGCTTAGAAAAAAAAATACTGCTCAACTTTGTGAAGTGTTATCTTTCTCTATTTTCAGATAAGGAAGACTAGCAGTGACAAGGATTCAACAATGCTTCCCAAGGGTACATAGCTTATAAATGGTGACCACAGAAATGGTAGCAAGGCCTTTGCTTCCTATTATATTGTACCTTTTAATACCTAGATCCATTTATTATATCCCTGTCACCTTGATAAAACTGAAAAACTATTCTGGCTCACTCTTGCCTCCCTCTGGACAAGTTATTTGGCCTAAACGTCATTTTTTTTCTGTAAAAACTGTGAGAATTGTCCTAAGAATTACAAGAGAGCAGATGTGAGGTTAGGTGATTTACTCAGAGTAACAACGATAGAAAAAGAGCCAAGACATGGACTTATGTCAGCTTAACACCCCCAAGTCTTGACCCCTATCCCTACACAAAAATAAAAAAACACAAAAACAATTCCTTTTCGGGACAGAGAACTAATTGCTAACAAGAAGGGCCCAGCCACCTGAGAAATTACAGAAACATATCTAGCCCTTACACTTGGTTTAGTGATAGCTTTCTGAAAGCAAAGTTACAAAATACAATTAGAAAGCTGTTAAGAGTAGGCAGTTTATGGGCCAGGGAGTTAGCTCAGTGGTTCCGGCACCTGTCTGGCAAGCGCAAGGGCCAGGTTGATTCCCTGGTAACCACATACAACACTGGGTCACGCCCAGCAGCAATCAGCACCACATACCAGTGCCAGCACTCGGGAGGCAGAGGCAGGAAGATTGCTGTGATGTGAGTTTGAGGCTGAGCTCAGGGCCAGCCTGAACTACAAAGTGAGACCCTGTCTCAAAAAAAAAAAAAAAAAAAAAAAGAGTAGGCAGTTTAAATGCCAAGTATGGTGTCTCACACCTCTAATCTCAGCACTTCAGAGGCAGAGGCAGAAGGATCCTTGAGAGTTCAAGGCTGGCCTGGGCTACACAGTGAGTTCAGGGCCAGCCTGAACTATAAAGCAAGACCCTGTCTCAAAAAAAAAGTGCAGGCAGTTTCTCAATAAGTTTGGTTACATGTTCAAACACAGCTTAAATCATCTACAATACTAAAAAAAAATCACTCATATTTTAAGTGTTAAGCACAGGACAGTACAATAATTGATAAATCACGAATATTGTTTGAAAGGCATAGATGATGGATTAAGTGCAAGTATTTATACTTGTGAGGACTTGAATAGGAAACCTGAACACCAGATCAACAGTGGTATACTTTACTTTCTTGCATTTTCAAAACTATTGTTCTCAAGTATCGGTGCTTTCCAGGCTTTCCTACCAAAATACCCCAAACTGAATAGGAGATAATATTGTAGAAATGACAGAATTTCATTCCTTTTTAATGGCTGAATCATAATCCACTGTCTAAACCACATTCGTTTCCTCATTTACACAGATGATGGACCTTTCCATTGTTTCCTTTGTGTTGTTTTTGTGTGTGTGTGTACATGCAGACATATAACTTTAATTTACTTGGATGCCTAAGGGTAGAATTAATGAGTAACTCTGAGTTTAAAATTTTTAAAGTTTTTCAAAGTAGGTACATCATTTTACATTCCCTACAGCAATGTAGAAAGGTCCAGTTTCTCTGCATCCTTACCAATACTTGTTACTGTCCAGCAGTAAGTTTCAAATGTTCAAGTCCCACAATAAACTCTTCTCTTCCAACTCTCAAACTTTACTTTCATTTCAATGATCTTGTCATGTGTCAAGTGCAATTAAAAAAAAGAATCGTAATTTTACTCTGAATATTCAGCCTTAAAAATATCTGTTAAATAAACTAACTTGGTTTAGATTCTTCAGGTGAATTCTTCTTTAGATTCTTATTAGGTGAATAATTCTCTTATTTTGTCCAGGTTTTACTTCTTGTATTACATGTTATAACATTCACCTAGATATTTTATTTTTTCTATATATTTGTCTTCATTAAGTGCATAATTAATTCTTGCTAAATGAAAACATAAATAAGCACACAAACACACATATAAATACTTTGGTATTTTTTACGCTTAGCAAATTTTCATATATCTTATTTTTAAAACAACTTAAAAAACTGCTTCCTAAGGGTTACAAACACAAACAAATATGTGAGTCTTATCAAAACTACCAACAAACCACAATCTGACTGGGACCAATGGCCCCGTCCCAGCCCCTCAGCCAAGACATCAGCAATATGTATTTTCAGAGAAATAGAAGTCCTGCTGTGCACTCTGCCCGCAAAAATACAACTGTGCTTCTCCATAACCTGAAATTACCACATTTTCTATGTACTGTACTTTCAGAACACAAAAATGGTCTCCCCTGATAACTTTCATGGCAAATAAAACACTATTACCCCAATCCTTCTTTGATTGCCAATTTGACTACCACAGAAAGGAAGAATTCAGACTAATTGTGCTTGCATAGGCATAAGAAAAAATATTTCCCTGAAAAATCTTTGTAAAACTGATGCTCAAGAAAGTGTACCATAATTATCCTCTGGCTTCTGTGTTTTTCCTGGTAATCTGCCACATGCTCTCAGGGGATACATACTTAACATGAGAAGCATAAAAATATGTGACTACTGGTTCTTTCCATAAGAAAGAAATCTTATTTATATATTTTTAAATAAAGGAGATTATCTTCTCAAGAAATAAATGTTTAAACGATCATTACTACCTTTATAGTTCAAATTCCCACTGAAGTTTAATTCATTACTATGAGTAATCTGCAAACAATAATTAAATACAAAAGACGTTTTTGTGAACCCTTGTAAAATAGGTGTAGCAAAGGTTACAACAGGCAAACTGACGCTAGCACCCTGCATACCGACCTTGACACAATTCTGCTGACCACGCAGCCTTCCTCTTTCTTTAACCACTCATTTTCAGTAGTCTCATAAAGCAAATATTTTACTCCTTTCAAGGCATGAAATAAAAGTAAAAGTAGCAAAAAACCCTCCAAGAAATCCCAGTTGAGTCCAGCTTACACAGTAGGTCCACTGGGTTTGCTGTTTATTTTCATCAATATATTCGTCAGTATTTACCAATTTATGTCAGAAAGCAGGACTGCCTAGATGAGCAAAAATGAGATACAGTCGCCTTCACCTCAGTATATTGTATTACCATGTTAACCTTCATTTATTAATCAAAAGAAAGTAAGAATGTGCTTACTCATAGCAGCTTTTCCAAAAAAATTGCTCATTATATTCCCTTTTCCAGGTGCTTTGCTGCCAGCCGAAGGTGCCTTAAAACAGAAAAAAAATACTCGACTGAAATGGAAAATTCAGAAGAAATAGATTGCTATATACATGTGAATTATCAAAGTTGAATTGAGAAGATATAAAACTCCTGAATAACTCAGTATCAATCAGTGACTGAAGTAACAAAAAATTACCCGCAAAGAAAGAAAGAAAAAACACAAACACATGATTGTTATCCTAGTGTTTGGGCTGTTCTTATAGTAGCACTGTCTTGAAAAATCTCTCTAATGAAAGAACATGTTTTCTTGATGGTACAGTCTTTATGCAATCAAGTAAAAATGTACAGACATTAGATATGAGAACTAATCTAAAACAATAATCCAGACCATGCACTATCTCATCCTAATTTACAAAGCTTTGTCGTAGTTCTTACAAAATTATCCAGATATGCCTAAACTTTTCTTAAGCACATTTAAAAACAATTTACATTAAAACAAATCATAGGTGGTGCAGTAGTACAGTACACAACACAGGGGAATGGGCAAGATACTACAGTTTTAATTACCAGAGGTGGATCTGAATTCTGGTTCTACCATTTAATAGTGGCAATGGTAATTTAATAGTAAATTACCTAGTAAGTCTAGGCTTCAGTTTTACCATATACAAAATAAAAATGCTAAGGCCCAAACAGAACTGATAGAAGATTTAAACAGAGATCAAACAACTGGACAGGGTAGGAATTTAATAATGTCTGTCTTTCCTTCCACCACTCTTCTTTCTTCTCAAAACAGAAGCTTCAAAATGGCAATGATAGTAGTAATACTAATAACAGTAATCATACTTTCCTGGATTTAAACAGTATTGAGATATTTAAGTCCATGCCCTTAATAGTTTAGGTAACTGAACAACAACAAAGAGGACTGAATGAGAACAAAAAGCCAAAGGAACAGAACAAGAGGATTAAACACACTAGAAAGGTATTCAGGGTGTGACAGAAAATGCCCATGTTCTTAAAATTTTTACTGTAGTAAAAGACCTACTGCCATCATTTCCCCTCAAAATACTCTTCCTCTCTGCAAATATACTTATCCCATCATTCTAGCTACTATCTGAAGCAGTTCTGGAAGTCCTTTCTTATGAATGTCTTTTAATTGAACTGTCCTGAGTCAATTCAAAATGGTAATATTCCGTGGTCATTTTGACTTCAGGAAGGAGCCAGAAGTGAGATGGTGCTAGATCTGATGAATAAGGTAGGTAGGGATGAACTGTTCATGTTTTTAAGAGCCTGCCTTTCTGGTGGATAAAGCTCAGCTGGAGCACTCATTGTATTTTTGATCACAGCTCACAAAGACACAAAAGAGGACTTCCAGAAAACAGCAAAAGCAATGAAGGAAGTGTAGCTGAATCAAAGGATTGGGGGGTATTTGTGGGATTAACTGCAATGTGCCTTTCACTGTAATAAAATCTTAAAAAACAATCATTAACCATGTATTTCGGTCACACTCTATATGTCAAAACACAGAATGTAAGATTTCTCAAAATGACAATGTAGTCATTTCTCAAATGACAATGAGTCATTTCTCAAAATGACTATACTGCTACTATAAAACTCCTTGATATTTACAACCTTTGAGGTGTTTTCACACACATTATTTCAACTGGGTCTCACAACAATCTTACGATGTATTTAGGGCAGGTATTATCATTTTAAAGAAAGAATCCAAGGTTTGGTGAGAAGCATTATCAAAGCATAAAGGACTATTCCAGATAAAAATATCATGCATTAAAGCCAGGTGTTTTTGTGCATGCCTGTAATCCATAGCATTCAAGAATCTGAGGCAGGAGGATCACTACACAGTGAGTTCAAGGCCAGACTACACTACAAATGAGCCCCAACTCAAAAAGAAGAAAAAAACAATATCAAGTACTAAAGGGATCAAATCATTACTATCAGGCTCTTAAATAATTAAACTTTTATAAAACTAAAAATGCTTTCCTAGGTACCTATTATGTGCTGTAATAAATGCTTACTTTAAGGAAGACTTACATTTGTTACTTCTTTAATCTCTGTTTTGGTTTCCTTGTTGCTATCTTGCGTTTTAGCAGCCGCTTTAGAAGCAAACATTTCCATAATTCCTTTGGGCTGCTGGGAAACATGTTTGGAGGGAGGTGGGCCATGACCATTGGTGGTCAGCTCATTATGGGCTGGAGTCTCATTTGAGGCCTGAAGATCTGACTGCTCAGATTTTCTGGAAGACGAGGATTCTTCAGGGACTCTAGGGACTGCAGCTGCACACTGTATGGCACTAAACCTAAGGACAGAAATGATATAGTGAACTGATTTCAGTATCAAATTATTTTCTCAAACTCATTTCTTTCACATAATACATTCTAATCCTAATAGTAAAATACAAAAGAATTTTAAACTAGAATGGATTTGTCTAAAACTAGAAATTTCTTTGTATAAAACTCATTCAAAGAAGCAAGTATCAAGACAGAAGTGGCTTGTCCAATATTACACATACAGCTTAGTAACAGGTAGGACTAGACTCAGAAGTCTTCTACCACACCATATTGAATGAACATTCTTGCTTTTGTGCGGAAGTAAAGCAAAGCAAATTCAAGAGTAAGAATACATCAAACAATAATTAATTTTATTATCCCTGGGGAACGAAATGATTTTTTTTTTTTTAAGTGTTTTGAGACAGAGTCTCGCTTTATAGTTTAGGCTGGTCCTGAACTCAGCAATCCTCCTGCCTCTGCCTTCCCAGTGCTGGGATTATAGGCATAAGCCACCACACCCAGCAATGTGGTATGTGATACTGATTGCTGATGGGCATGAGTTACCACACCTGGCATTGTTGTATGTGGTTATTTGGGGATTGAACCAGGACCTTGTACTTGCAAAGCAGGCAACAGATCCACTGAGCTAAATCCCCAGCCCCATTAATTTCTAATAATACCATCTGATTGTATCAGATAAGTCATTACACTGAAGGCCAAGTGAAGAATTTGGTGAACAGCCTGTATGTATGCTTACTGACAGAACACTTGTATTTTCTACACTGTCAATGTGTCTGTTTCATACGAATGTGTAACACAATGTTCCACACATTGTGAATGGACAGGTGATTCACTCTTCTCAAAGGGTTTTACTTAAAGCAAAGTTTCTCAACTTTTCTTTAACAACAACAAAAACATTTAAAGCTCCCCCCACCAAGTCTTTTGTTTATTAGAGGCAGGTGACAATTTCTTGAAGGTCTCATTCATCTTTTTTATTCCAGGTACTCAGCATAAGATGCGGTACACAGCAAGTTTGTCAGGAGAAATGCTGAAAGAATTAATTACCACTTAATTGACTGAAAGTGAGCCTCTTCTCCTTTCTTTGGTTTTTCAGTTTAACTTGGGAGAGGGTGGTGGGGGAGATTTAGGAACTATGTGTGATAGCAATTATGAAAGATTACAGGCACAACTTCAAGATTAATTGGTAAAATAAATGGCCTATGAAATAAACTCCAGGTGAATCATTTTAATTCAGAAATAATTTTATACTGAGCATCTCCAAAGCTACAGTCTACATCACGAAAAGTTGTCCACTGACTTATTATGGTCCACACACAGTCTTACATTAACACATATCCTTGCTGCACTGGAGCTAAGAACAGACAGAAAGCATTGACAATCACTCACTGTTCTTCCTCTCTGGTCCTGCGGTGCTTGCTGTGCAAAGAAAGGGTAATGTCTTATTTTCATTGTCAGCATCTAAAGTTGGCCCTGACACAACTTGTTCTCCCTTTGGTCTGCATTCCACACCTTCAGGTCAAGACCAGGAATTGGCAATAAGAAAGAGACTGAGTTAGTCTGGGAGCTCTTCTGAAGACAGAAGAATCCCTGCTCAATCCTAAAATGTCAACTTTCTTCCTGCTGCAGCACTTCTTAAACACACAAAATCCTGAGTCAGACCTCAGTTGGCCCATAACTGTCAGAACCAACCACAAACTTCATTACTGGAGATAAATTCTGCACATTTTACCAACAATACTTGAAGTATTTAAGTAAAGTTCCATTAAAATGCTTCCTATTATCACATTTCTACTTGTTCTATTTATTTTAGTGGGCCCTGGACAAATTCCATTTTGAATTTTTGAGCCATTTTTATTCTTATGTGCTTACTTGCAAATAGATAAAACAGAACTCTGGTTTTCAGAGCTTGAATTGTCAAGCCAAAATTTTAATAGATTTTTTCAAATCTAGTAATATACTTTATATACACTTACTAAGTTATTGGTGTTTTCTTGAAATTTTTCCCTAAATGACACCAAATGTATACATTATTACTCTGTAGTCATACAATAATATAAACTTGTTTACTAAACATCTACATGTCTATTACACTCAAAGTTTTGAACTAATGTGTGTCATTAATTCACTCAATGTTTATTTACTGAATGCTTTCTATATGATAAGGTACCATTCTGGGTATATAAAATAGAGACTGTCCCTATTTAGGAAACTTAAACCAATGATGGCAACTCTGCATGTATTTCTCCTCAAGGACCTGTCTCCAACAGTTACTCTATCACCCTTGGTACCTTCAACCTTTTCCTCTCTATGACTCTTTCCTAACAACACGACTTCAAGTCAATCTGAACTTTCAAACTGTACTCATGCTTCCTTGGTCTTAGCTTCATCTAGCTACTGCTCTCTCTTCCCCTATTTTACAGTCAGTTTTTCTGGAGAGAGTTGTCTGTATTGGCTGCCTCATTTTTTTCATGTCCCCATGTACTCAGCTGACTAGAATCTGGTCCCTGCACTGAACACTGGGCATCACTGGAGCCAACAGACCACTCTTACTTCAGATAGATCCAAATTCCTATCTCACTTGGCTTGTCAGCAACATATGATATATCCATCAGGTTATCCTTCTTAAAACTCTTCCCA
>PVIR01010278.1:16235-50607 GCA_004026965.1 Petromus typicus
GGTAACCACATAACAATACTGGGTGTGGAGACCCACACCCAGCAGCAACCAGTACCACATACCACAGTGCCGGGCGTGGTGGCTCACGCCTGTCATCCCAGCACTCGGGAGGCAGAGGCAGGAGGATTGTGATGTGAGTTTGAGGCTGAGCTCAGGGCCAGCCTGAACCACAAAGCGAGACCCTGTCTCCAAAAAAAAACCTAAAAAAAAAAAAAAACTCTTCCCATAGCTCCTGGAAACCCATATACATAGAATGTTCTTATTATCTCTAGCTCTTGGGACGTCTTTTGCTGCTCACCCCTTAAAAAACAGCCATCACAGGCTGAGGATGTAGCTCAGTGATGCTATGCCTGCCTGACAAGTGCAAAGTCCTCAGTTCGATCTCTGGTACCAGAAAAAAATTAATTATCATTAAATATGACTATATGCCAAATGCTATTGTAAGAGTTTAACATATTTTAATTCATTTAATTCCCCTACAGCCCTGGGAAGGTGGCACTATTAGCAGCTTATTCTACTGACAAAGGCTAAACAGCAGAGACTTTAAATAATTTACCCATATGGTCACAAAGCTGGAAACTATGGCCTAGCTTTTCTTTCGAATTTCCTTTCCTTCTATACATTCTCTTTGCATGACTATCTATTGCTATTGGCCAGTTGTTTGTTTTTCCTCATTGGAAAGTCTTTACTTTCTGTTCCTTCTCTTATATTTCCTTTCTTACTGCTCAATAGCCCAAGCTATAGCATTATCCTTGATAGCATGAACTTCGGATCGCTTCCCAGCCTTTTGGCTAGGTGTAATGCCACAAACAGCAGCCCCACATAGATATTGTGCCAGTTATTTTAGTTTTATGATCCAGGGTCTTACTATGTAATTCAGACCATCTTTCAACTTGCTTAACAGCTCTGGCTGGCTTCAAACTCAAAACCTTCCTGTATCGGCCTCCCAAGTGCTGCGATTACAAGTGTGGGCCACCACACTTTACACAAATTGGGATTTTTTTGATAGTCAAGTCTAATCTTCATAACTCTCCACCCACTATGTTATTTAAGATCACTGCAGTGTTTCTCCTCTCTCGTGACCTCATCTCCAGATATTTCCCTTCTGATCTATTTTCAACATCTCCCAGAGCCCTCTGACTAAAGTGCAATTCACTCTATCCACTTAAAAATTTTCAGTGGCTCCAAAGTGTTCTCTAAATAAAGTCTAAACTCCTTATTCTAGTGTTTAAGGCAGTGCAGGCTCCAGTAGTATTTTCTAGGCTTCTGACTTCCAACCTGTCAGTCTAAATTTTAACCAGACACTTACTACAGCTCCACACAAGCACTGTGCCTTTCTCTTAGCCCAACCCTTATTTTCCCTCTTCTTTGACTGGCTATTTCTACTGGGCCATCAGTCCTCAACTTAGACAGCCTAATGTTTAGGAAGCCTCCTCTGTATTGACCCCTCACTCTACCTATCTAGAAGTGACAGAAAACGCCCCCGATGCCTGCATACACTATTCCTCCTATCACAACCCTGACATACTATACTATAACTGTTTGTCTCCCATCAAACCTTTGACCCCAGAAGCAAGCAATAGACCATATTTATTCCACAACATACTGCATATAAGAGAGACTTAACAGATACCTGAGTGAGTGCAAATGTTCTCATTTAGAATGTGTCAAAGTAGTAGGTACCTGCAATATATGTCAAGAAATGTCTAAAGCCCTTACTATTACCTCATAACAGACATTATTAAATCTAATTTTAAGATGAACTAAAATTTCAGTTGTTCAAAGCCAAAGGGCTATTAAGAAGCAAATCACAAATCAAGCCTATAAACATCAATTTCCAAAATGCACACACATTAATAGCCCATCACTCCCAGTGCTGTGAAGGATACATAATATTTACAACATCTGATTCTGGCTATGGATCCTCAAGAAAAAGGTAGAGAGATATCAAATTAGGAAGAGTTCTTTGAAGGACGACATCTGAAAACAGCTCCTAAAGGATGGGTAGGATTTAGACAAGACTGGGGCAAGAGAGTAATGGGGGGCACAATAAATATTTCTTGTGGTGATGACAAAATAAATACACGAGAAATAGATTTATGGAGAGTCCACTGGATTTTCAATATGGGTTGTGGCTGCTATTTTTCACCTTATGATGTACTAATAAAACGAGGCAAGTGTCTTAGTGTAAGATAAATGGGGTTTTACTAGACTTGGCACTCACTCTTAAGAGGCAGCCACTGTGTAAACATCTTACAAAACCAATTCGTAAAGAAGCCCACAAGGAACATTAAGTAGCTTACTTGCTGCAGTTCTGCAAGTTGCTTTTAAGGATGTCATAGTCAGTATTGAACAGAGGCCCACTGTCCTTTAGCATAGCTTTCTGGATACTGTACACATGGATGCTGGCAGTCACAGCTAGCTTGGACTTCACTGCTACAAGTCAACAGGAAAAGCAGTCTGTTAATACACAGATTTCATAGCATGTGGGGACTTTAATAAGAAACCTTTCTACATTAAAACCATTTGCAATCTGTGGTGATTCAGAAAACGCTAAACGGTTCAAACAGCCACATATGTAGTATAACATCAAGTTTCCTGTCTGCGTGGGACCATTATGACAAGGTAGGTGGTGGTGAGTCACTTCTAAGAACAACATGTGTAAGGGTATCACTCATCTAGTGGACACTCAGCAAATATTAATGAATGATTGATGATGACTTCGATGATTGTCCCCAGCTGCCCTGTCAGGGAAGAACTCTGCACTAGCAAAGTAAGTACGAAGTAATATATATCCAAGAGAACTCAATTATGGATCCTAATTCTAGTTTACAGAAAGCAACTGTAAAAAAAATTACTACTAACTACACAAGTCTTCAGAGGAAATACAAAAGAACATTATAAGAACAAATTTTATATTCTACAACAAAAGAGAATCTGACCAACTTGTTTCATGTCCCCAAGGCCTGGTAGAGAGCCCGGCATGTAACATATAATCTATCTATACAATGAAGAACTCTTGCCTTGCCTACCACTGCAGGTATAGCTACCCACCAAATTCAGAAAGAAAAAAGGGGATAACCTTACTAACTTAAACATCTCAAAACTGATTTAGTAAGAACCTTCTACCCCACTAGAAGGAGCCTGTAGATATAAAGTACAGTAGTAAAATTTTATCTTGGGACAGATCCATGATGATGGAGATCCTGTAATAAAAAATTTTTGAACTGGGTTTTTAAACAATAGAATGGTAGTAATAACAATCTTTAAAGTCTTTCTTTTAGAAAAAATTCTGTAGTTTTCTTTTTAAAAACCAGTTATGAAATACAACACAATATTAAAAGGGTACTGCTTTTGCAGTTGATGTCCCATATGGTATTGATGATATTTTTTTGCATGTCTGTCACGAGTTTTAAAATCTTGTGATAAAAGTGCTTTATAAATGTCGGCAGCTATTGGCTTTAAACATGGGAAGTTAGGCAGATATAGTATCATATTTTAATGTTTCTGAAACCACTAATAAAAGAAATGTAAGGTTCTTCAGCTAAATAGCTAAAATATTATATGCAGATGTTAGGGGCAGACTTTTTATTATACCTACACTGCTGCCATACGAGGAGAAAGGAAAAACTTGCAAAACCACTGAAATGCTTACCTTCTAATTTATCTTCTCTCACTACTGCAACCTTGTGGCACTGCAAAGAAATAACACCTCATTAGTGTTTAAAATAGTACAATTTGAAATTTTAAAGTTTGCTTATCAATAATTCAACGGTGCTTGGATGTGAGATTAGAGAAACGTTAGATATTCCTAAATTATATGTTCTACTGTAATAGACTCATTTTTAATTTGTTTAATCTAAAACTTATCAGAGTATAGATCCTGTGACCAGTTAATCCTATCAACTTCACTGGCTAAAGTAACATCCAGCAGGTTGGAACAGCACGCCTCTGGGTGTATCTGGGTAGGTCATGGGCATGTGACCTCGAGGGCCATCTCTGATCCCTGGCCTTGTCCTCCTCAGCTCTTGAATGCAGTGATTTGAGCAGCTTTCCTCTCTTACATCCTTCTGCCATGACTACTTTCGCCCTGGAATCAACACTCTGTGGACTGAAACCTCTTAAACTGTGAGCCAAAATCAACGTCTATTCCTTAAGTCATGAGTGTCAGTATTTTGCCACAGCAAAAGAAAGGTGACTAATCCAGATATCAACACTACAATAAAGTAAAATAGAGCATCTCAAATCAGTGACAAGAGCATTGTACAGAAATGACTGAATGAGAATTACTGTACATCACGAAAGGTTATTAAAGCTTCTAAAAACAAAGAAAACCAACTAATTTTAAAAAACCACTAAATCTTTAGGAAAATGGTCAAGAGATATAAACAAACACAACTCACAGCAAGACAAATGCAAAGAGCTCTGAAACATATGAGAACATGTGTTGTATAGAGACTCTCATATTGCTAGTGACAATAAAAAAGGGAGAGGTACTTGGCCACACCAGCAAAAATACATAAACATTTATCCTTTGACCAAGCAATTCTACTTCTAGGACTGTAAACTTAAAACACTGTAAAACACACCAGCAAAGATATGCATAAAACTCACAAATACACTGAGCTATTGACCATAGCACTATTTTTAACAGCCAAAGATTATAAACAATTCAACACGAAAAGGGACAGCTGATCTAATTAAAGTATACCCTCTGTGGCTATAAGGACAAACAGTTCTGTAACTGCTATGAAGTAAGGCTCACAACCTATAAGGAAGCAAAAGAAAAAAAAAAGAAAAGTACAAAAAAGGCTGAATAGTATAAAAACTCACCTAAGAAAGAGAAGCAGTATAAATATATAGTTGCTTATATCAAAAAACATACAAGAACAATAAAACAATGGAAGGGAAAGACAAACCCAGCAACACTAACTATTGGGAGCTATCTATAAAACAAAGAAAAGAACCTACATAGTGAAAGCAAAATGAAAAAATAAACTGAGTTTAAACCAGTTACTAAATTGGTGGATTATGATGAGAAACTGCTTTGAGTGATTATAAAACACAATCTATTCTATTCTTTAGCAGGACATATTCTAAAGCCACAGAACTCTAAAGAAATTTCAAAACTGTTTTCAGTAATCTTATTGTTAAAACAGTTCTACACCTCATATTTGAGTAAGGCAAATACATAAGTATGTTAACGTTAGGAACCACCAAAATTCATAGCATAAAAGAGTAATATAACAATAGAGCAACTTTTTCTTTTGTTTGGGCAGTGCTGAGGATTGAACTCAGTGTCCCAAGAATGGTAGGCAAGTGCTTTGTCACTGAGCTACATCTCAAAAGTAACGTTTTGAGTGTTTTTTCATAAATTTGAATGGTAATGGTAAGCTTTCATGTTTCTTTGTTTGTTTATTTTTTCTGAGACAAGGTCCCACTTTGTAGTTCAGGCTGGCCCTGATCTCAGCCTTGAACTCACAGCAATCCTCCTGCCTCTGCCTCCCGAGTGCTGGGATTACAGGCGGGAGCCACCACGCCTGGCACTGTAGCATGTGGTTCAGATTGCTGGTGGGCATGAGTCTCCATGCCCAACATTGTTGTATGTGGTTACCAGGGATCAAACCGGAACCACTGAGCAAAATCCCCGGCCCTCATGTGTTTTCTTTTAAAAAGAATAAAACAGGCATTCCCAAAAAGTTATGTTCTGCAAAATGCACACTAAAATTTACAGCTGAAGAGAAAAAAGAGCATCATGAACTAACCTCTCAAAAGCTATGCATATTTGTAGTGAAAGCCCTAGAACCTGTATTTTATAACTAAATAAAATCTGAAAAATGAGGCAGTTCTGTGTGGCTGCTTCTGTGGGACACTGAAAATACGTGTAGCCAACACAGAGGAAGTGGCAGCTTGCTAGTATGAAGACAGTGCAAACAAGATTGGACCTCTAATTCAGGCAGTTCCTGTAAGTATGAACACAAGTAAGCTCAGCACCCACAAACCCAGAACTTGGCAAGAGGGAAGGCTTCGTTCAATGTATTTCATATATTAAGATTCAGATTAAGATTTTGTTTGAAGATGACCAGAATTTAAATGTCTTTTAAAATTTAGCAATAGAATGTCCTGTGTCAGCAACTCACAGTACTTAAGTTTCCAACTTCTGCTATACTTGGACCTTAAATGTTCCCCACTCTCTCGCACGTCTATAACCACAGCACTGAGAAGGCTGAGGCAGGAGGATCACTGCAAGTTCAAAGCCAGCCTGGGCTACAAAGTGAGTCCAAGACTAGCTTCAACTACATAATGAGACTTTATCAATAAGTAAGTAAATAAATATATGTTCCTCAAAGGCCCATGTGTTAAGGTGTGGAGCAACTGTGAGATGGCAGAAACTTCAAAAGGTAGAACTTAGAAGTTTCAGATCACTGGGGATTGTTATTGAGGGGAACTGTTGAACAGTAAGCTCTTTCCTCCTCCTCCTCTTCTAGCAATAGATGAGAGCTTCCTCTGTCACCTAACATGGCATAATATGCTGTTTCACCACAGGCTCCAAAACCAAGGAGCCAACCAAACAAGGACTGAAACTATGAGCTAAAACAAATCTCTCTTCTTTTTAAAGCTGATTATCATAGCTATTTTGTTACTATAAAGGAAATCTAACAACTTTTATACGTTTTTAATTGATTTTAGATTATCATTTTGAAAAATATTTTTCTCAGAAAAATGCACTAAGGAAGACAATTTTTACACACTTTTAGGATTTCATCTAAGAATCTCCTGAGCCCAAAAGTTCAACCCTAAAGACCAACCTAAAGTACCCAGATTAAAAGTTCTACTATGGATGTAGCCCAGCAATATTGTGCTTGGGCTGGAAAGTACTGCAAAAATCAAAAATAATACCAAACAAGCCAGAATAAAAGGCCCTGTCATAATGAGTTAAGAATAAAAAATTTACAACTTTAATAATTTCCTTTCTCTGGCTCTCTCCTAAAAGGAATCTGTACCTTTCTCTGTTTTCAGCTTCCTCAAATTTATCTGAAAATTCTTTTGCCTCAACCACCACTATCCCCACAGGACCTTCCCATGGACCAAGGACCCTTCTCAGAAGTCTGCTAATGCTTTCCACTTCCTTTTTGACTTTGCCTCAAAATCTTTAGTTTAGAACCTCAATTTGTCCCAAATACTGACTGGGTTTGTTTTTTAGCAATAGATTCTCAACATGTGAGATTTAAAACTGGAATGTTAACTAAGTAGTTTAAAAGGAGAAATAAAACTGCTGGACCGATCACTTCCTCATATTTTCTAGCCAGCATTCTTTGCCCACTGGCAAGCCATTTGGCAAGACAAATGACAATCAAGATGTTTTCAAGTACAGAATCAGATCTCATTATTATCGTAGACAGGAAATTAAACAGACTTGATTCATTTACTCTCAGAGATAAACCTGTCACCACAATTTTCTCCCCTGTATGATTCTCAAATGGATACCGTCAAAGTTTATAGCTACATGTCATGTTTTCTGTTTCTACATTTAATCTCCTCTTGTCTCTTTTCAGTTACCTTACTAGCCGAATTCTTAACTTTAGATCCTAGTTCAGAAGATCTGCAATCTCTCAAAATTTTGTGTCAACATAAGTATTTCTCCTCAGATTCTCAAAGGGATCAGTCACAATAAAACAAAACAACAACCACAAAAAAAAAAAAAAAAAAACCTTTACTGCAGATTGAGCATTCTTAGAACAGTAATCCAAAACCCTCCAAATTCTGGAACTTCCTGAGCATGAATATGTCAAAAGTAGTAAATTCTTGGGCCGGGGATTTAGCTTAGAGGTTCCGGCACCTGTCTTGCAAGCCAAGGGCATGGGTTCGATCCTCCAGTAACCACATACAATACTGGGCATGGAGACTCACCCCAGCAGCAACCAGTACCACATACCACAGTGCTGGGCGTGGTGGCGCATGCCTGTAATCCCAGCACTCGGGAGGCAGAGGTAGGAGGATTGCTGTGTGAGTTGGAGACTGAGCTCAGGGCCAGCCTGAACTACAAAGCGAGACCCTGTCTCAAAAAACAAACAAACAAACAAAAACCTAAAAAAAAAAAAAAAAAAGTAAAAACAACAACGACGAAAAATTCTGAAAACTTACAGAATGTCCATTCTGAATGAAACTGCCAGACACCAAATAGGTGACGTGCAGTTGGGCTCCTGAATTCTCCTTCCGTTTCCTTTCAACATAATCATACAGCATCCTGTTTGAAAGAAGGAAAAAGCACCTCATTAGCAAGAGTTTTTATATCATCAACTCTTTTATTCAAGGCTTAAAAGTTAGATATAAGAATATGATAGTGCATAATAAACAGCAGAATTTTTATGAGTCTATGCAGAGAATGCTTTTGAAAGGGCAAAGAGTAGATGGGATATAGTGACTGGACGTAGTAAGTACCTGGATAAGCCAAAAGGGGACAGAACTCACATTAGAACAGTGGCAATAATATATAAAGGATAAAATAATCAAGAATACATTTAGTCACTAGCAAGCTATGTGACCCAAGTTATTTTTTTCTACATGAGATAAAGCTAGATTAGATTTTTTAAAATTGTGAAATAGGTACATTTTATGTACATATCATCACATTCAACATTGACAATTTGTACCAGTATGTGACATGACTTGATTCTCATTTTTTCCCAATCCCCTACTAGATTAGTGATTTTCTTTTTTTTTTTTTTAGGTTTTTTTGAGACAGGGTCTCGCTTTGTGGTTCAGGCTGGCCCTGAGCTCAGCCTCCAACTCACATCACAACAATCCTCCTGCCTCTGCCTCCGAAGTGCTGGGATTACAGGAGTGAGCCAGAACGCCCGGCACTGTGGTATGTGGTACTGGTTGCTGCTGGGTGTGAGTCTCCACACCCAGTATGATATGTGGTTACCGGGGATCGAACCTAGGTCCTTGCGCTTGCAAGACAGGTGCTGGAACCACTGAGCTAAATCCCCGGCCCAGTGATTTTTCTTAACATGAGATTTATGTGGCCTTCTATAACTCTCCACCACCTCTCAAATCAGAAATTATACATGTGTTTTTTTGTGGGGGACACAATTAAAGGTTTTCAATTCTAGAGGAACTCACTGTTTTAAAATTTTAAACACTATTATATATGTGATCATACATTTCTAGCTCTGAAATTCTAATTTTACAACTGATCAGATTTAATACTATTTCATAACTGCAGGATCCAGGAGTTTACTTACATCACCCAATACATATCCAGAATAGTCATTAACCTGAGAGTGCCAAACACAAAATGCAGAAATAATGTTGCTTTCAGGAAGAACCTTAAATTCATTTTTATCTCTAGCACCCAGCAAATATCAGAAGTTGACATCTTCAATAATTTAATTTAAGATCAAAGAGACACAGCATTTGTGTATGTTATTTCAAGAGACATTTATTGAGCTCCTATGACATAATGTGCTTCTGCCAAGGATAACCAAAAGTCAAAAATTCCAAGAGAAGCTCAACTCACAGTATTGTTTACTTTTTTCAAGGGCCCTCTCTTTGCTTCTATAAAATCAAGCCCCACTAAAGTTCCTGCTATCTTCCGGCTACCTCTGCTCTATCTCCTGCACAGACTTCTCCATTTCCCCCCTCTTCTAATTGTGGATATCGGGAAGGGAAACCAGCCCAGGTCGCCTGGGTCCAAGGGGTTTCCTGGGACATAGGATGTTGCTGATCATCCTGATGGTCTCCATGGTCTATTTCAGTGATGGCAAACCTTTTAGAGTCCAAGTGAGTGCCAAACTGCAACCCAAAACCCACTTATTTACTGCAAAGTATCAACAATGCAAAGCCTGAATACTGAAGTTTTAATTAAAAAAAAAAAAATTTACATTAGCATCTTTTGCCTTAAAAGTACATATGTGTATCATAGGTACAATCACTACATATGATGTGTATCACAATAACATGTGTGTCATAGGTTTGCCTCCACAGATCTATTTTATCCATCCCTATAGTTTGCTCTATAATACCATCATCTGCACAAGACAAAATCTGGGAATCATTACTCTTTCCTTCTCTCTACCTAGTACACTGCCAAGTCTCATCACCTCTCCTTCCCAAGTAATTCTTGACTCCATGCCCTCTGAGTCTCTTGAGTAGATTATTTCAATTCTATGTGTCAGCTGCACTCTTCCTCCAACCTTCATTATCTATGATGCTACCATTTTTAATTTATGTTCTATGTTTTGAGGACAGATTAGTAAAAGAAGTAGTCAAAATTCCTACCCTTTTACAGCTTATAGTCTAGGAAAAAGACAATTTTACAAAATGAATATTTATCAGATGATGGTTAAGGCTATGGGGAAAAATCAATTAAAATAAGAAAGAGAACAAGTGCAAAGTTTTGCAATTTTACATAAGGCAATTAGGGGGCTAGGGATTTAGCTCAGTGGTTCCAGCGTCTGCCTGGCAACTGCAAGGTTCTGAGTTCAGTTTTCAGTACCACATAACTCAATGCTGGGCATGGTGGCTCACGCTTGTAATCCTGGCACTTTGGAGGCAGAGGCAGGAGGGTTGCTGTAGGTTTAAGGCTAGCCTAGGCTACACAGTGAGCTCAGAGCCAGCCTGAACTACAAAGCAAGACCCTGTCTCAAAAAAAAAACGAGATTAGGGAAGGCCTCATGAGCACAGCTCTGTGGGAAGTGAATCACCAACATGAGTCTCTTGGGAGGCACTGGCCCATGCAGAGAGAATATGGAACACAACAAAAGCCCTGAGAAAAAAGTCAACACAATGGAAGAACAGAAGGGCAGCAGTGTGTTGAAGTGGGATAAGGGCAAATAGCAGAACAGAAGCCACACATTCATAGCTTTGTGGACTCCAAAGAACTCATGGGAAGCCATCATTCTGGAGAAGAAGCAATGTGATTTCACTTTTACAAGGACAAGTACACTATGCAAGGTAATAAGCAGGAAGACAAGCTAGAAGGCTATCCAGTAAATCTATGCTAGAGATGATAGTAGCTTGGATTAGGGCAGTAGCAGAGGAGATAATATGTGGATAAATTCTGGGTCCATTTTACAGAGAGAATCTATAGGATTTGCTGATGGATTGACTGTGCTGTATGAGACAAGGAGGAATTAGAATGACTGGATTAAGCAAACCTGAAAAATAAAGCTATTGCTGGGTTCAGGGGTGCACATCTGTAATCCCAGCTACTCAGAGGCTGAGGCAAGAGGATCATAAATTTGAGGGCAGGCTGGACAACTCAGCAATACCTTGTCACAAAGTAAAAACAGAAAAGAACTGGGGACATAGCTCAGAGTTCCCACAAAGAAAAAAATGGTGACGCTGTCATTTACTGAGACAGAAAAGCAAGTTAGGTTTTAGAACACATGACATTTGAGATCCATATTCCCCATTATTAATGTTGACAAGACAGCTGGCTCTTAAATACTATCCTTTGTTCTAAAGTTTTCAGTGGCTCTCCATCTCCTAAGGAGCAACTTCAAATTACACATAAGACCCTTCTTGCTTGGGCTCTGCCTCTGGCTATCTTTCACTATATTCTCATTCCAGCCTCATAAAACAGCAGATATGTATACCATTTAAGTTCTAACAGAGATCACCCCACAGCTGTTATTATGGCACTTCCTCACTGTATCTCAATTACTAAATTTATTTATCTTCATGTATCTCTCATCACCACTGGACTATCATCAGACAAAACCGTGCCCTATTTTGTTTGTTGTTTTTGGATTGTTTTGATACTGGGAATTGAACCCAGACACTTACGTATGCTAGGCAAGCACTTTATGACTGAACTACATGCTCAGCCTTCTTCAGCAGTTTCTGTTCTTCCAGTTTTCTCTTATCTCATCCTTCCACTACAGCAATTGTTATAAGGACAGATAAAATAACAAACTCATGACCCTTTATATTTTTTCTTAGCTTTGTTTTTTTGAGACAGGGTCTCACTTTGTAGTTCAGGCTGGCCCTGAGCTCAGCCTCAAACTCACATCACGGCAATCCTCCTGCCTCTGCCTCCTGAGTGCTGGGATTACAGGCGTGAGCCACCACGCCCGGCACTGTGGTATGTGGTACTGATTGCTGCCTTGCGTGAGTCTCCACACCCAGTATTGTTATGTGGTTACCGGGAATTGAACCTGGGCCCTTGTGCTTGCAAGACAGGCGCCGGAACCACTGAGCTAACTCCCCGGCCCAACCTCAACTCCTACTCTTTTACATTACTCATTTTTTAACCTCTTTTCTTGTTTATTCCTTTCTTAAAAATTTTTAACATATAAAACTACTAAGTTGGGGCCAGGGATTTAGCTCAGTGGTTCCAGCACCTGTCTTTCAAACGCAATGACCTGGGTTCAATCCCCCGGTAACCACGTACCATACTGGGCATGGAGACTCACACCCAGCAGTAACCAGTACCACATACCACAGTGCCGGGCGTGGTGGCTCACGCCTGTCATCACAGCACTCAGGAGGCAGAGGCAGGAGGATTGCTGTGATGTGAGTTTGCTCAGGGCCAGCCTGGACTACAAAGTGAGACCCTGTCTCAAAAAAAAACCCCATTAAGTTGTACATATTAATCAGTATACACTGTGTAATGTTCAAATCAGATTAAATATTTATTCTTTCATATATTTACCAACTCCTTATGGTGAAAACTTAAACCTTTTCTTCTAGCTTTTTGAAATGTACAGCAATTATTATCCATTAGTCCAGCACAAGACGCAAGAGCATCCCAGAGCTTCTTGCTCTTAGTCCCCTTGATCAAACTTTCCTCGTCCCCTTATCAGTGAGGCCTGGCCTCTAGTAATCACCACTCTTGTTTTCCTCTTTTCTGATATATTTTTCTTTCATATAACAAGAAGTTCAAAGCAGACATTTTTGAAAAGAATTCCTGCATACTTTTCTTTGTCTTAACACACATATACCTAAGTTGAACACTAATTTTAACCAACAAAATATGGAAAGCATTCTTAAATATGAATGAAAACATATATGATTTCCTTCAAGATACACTTGCTATAATTACTGTTTTAGTTAAATAATTTTCCCCGTTGGTCACTTCCAGCATAATTCTCCCCAGGATTAGAAAATTATACAGTCCACGTTGCCCCCCCAACCCTCGTTTATTCCTCCACAGGATTTTCATGACGTGAAATGAAACTGATGAGGGGGGGAAGGAACTTGTCTGTCAAATACAGAACCCAAAATAATGCTGAAAGTATAGTAGGAACTGAAAAAACATTTCTTGAATAAATCCAAGCAGATTAATAATACCACGTAAACACTGTGCTTAGTGCTAGGAGTGATAAATGTTTATTCTCATGAAGACAAAGAGTGCAAGAGAGCTGGGGGTGTAGCTCAGTGACAGAACACTTGCCAAGCATACACAAATCCTTTGGTGTGATCCCCAGCACTACAGGGAGGGAAAAGAAGTTGTAAAAGAATCTCTAAGTTTATCAAAATAGCCATACAGTGCTTAGTATTCATTCTAAAAATATTTATTAGCACTGAAGATACAGTGATTGGGGAATCCTAGATTTTCCAAACATGGCTGAAATAGCACCTTCCACTCATACACTCTTCTACATCTTTCCACTGAAAAGCAGAATACAGCCACATACACTGAATGTAGGAGGGCTACTGTCTCATGGGTTAACTGAGGCTAGTTGGAAAAGGCACTTGGCTTTTACTATGTGCTACACCATAAGCTTTTTGAGCTGCTATGGAAGAAATCATGCTGAACACCTGGAGACATCAAGCCTGTGTCACACAGATAAATCACACTGAGTACTCTGGTCAACAGTCCTAGCTAACATTTCAGCTGACAGCCAGCATCCACTATAGGCACGTGCCTAGATAGAAGACTGAGGAGCTGAGGGTACAGCTCAGTGGCACCACACCTACTGCAAAGTCCTGAGTTTGATATCCAGTACAAAAAGAAGTATAGATGACTGGACTCCTAACACTGAGACCTCCTAACTAACGTGCTAGATGTCATAAAACTAACATAAGCTATTCCCACTGTGCCCTGTCCAAATTCTAGACCAAAAAAATCTGTAATCATAATAAAATGGTTGTTGCTGGCCACTAAATTTTTGGGATGATTTGTCACACAGCAATAGTAATTAGAACAGTGATGAATTTTTGCAATAAAACTTCTGTGCTTATAGAGCTTATTCTAGGGGAGACATACATAACAAACAAAAAATGTCAAACAGTAAGAAGAAATACGAGGTGTGGGACAACCGGATAGTCACTGTTAAGCCTTAGATCTACAATGAATGGGTTACCAGGAGGTAGGGCCCAGATGGAGGAAGTACACCACTGGAGCTGTGCCTCTGAAGGACATGTGCTGTCTCATACCTGCTTCTCTCTCTGTAGCTCTGCCTACTGGCTGCCACAAAGTGAGCAGCTTTCCTCCACCATACTGTTTCACCTTGGAGCCAGCTAACCATGGACTAAAATTCCTGATGAACTAAAATAAACCCTTTCTCCTTTAAGTCATACAAATCAGGTTTCTGATCACAGTGATGAAAGGGTGACTAATATACCCACATGCAAGAATGAAGGTGGACCCTTTTTTAACCCATGTACAAAAAATTCCAAATGATCCCTAGAAGATATAGTATTTATATATATTAGTGCTTCACTTAAAAATCTAATCTGGAAGTTTTAGTGTATTCTTTCTTCCTCCTTGGTTTTCTGACATACAATCTTGTTACACAGTCTAGCTGTACTTGAATTCACAATCTTCCTGCCTTGGCCTCTCAAGTGCAAGGTTCACCTGTATAAGTCACCACACCCAGCTTGCATATCCTTATTGAAAGGAATGAAGCATTTTTTTAGGTTAACAAGCACATGATCTGTAGAAAATTTAAATATAGTGATAATTAGCTATGATTTATAAAATTAACTCCATATAGATCATACAATGTAAGAAAATAAGGTAAAAGAAAAAATATGTACAACTCTTACTAGAAAATAGGAATAAATCTTCATGACCCTGGATTAATTAGGCAAAACTTTCTTAGATACTACATAAGAAGTACAAGCAACAACCAGGCATGGTGCTCATGCCTATAACCCAAAAGGCCGAGGCAGGAAGACTTGAGTTTGAGGCCAGATGGGGCTACCTAGTGAGCTGAAGGCCACCCTAAAATACATATCAAAACTCTGTCTCACAAAACAAAATAAAGGAAAAACACAAGGAACAAAAGAAAAAATAAACAGGACTTTGTCAACAATAAAAATGTGCTTCAAAGAATAAGTTGCCTGACAATACAAAAGAATGATTTTAAGGGGAAAAAAATAGAAAAGAAGGTGGAAACACAGTTGAATATGGTGGCACACTTTTGTGATCCCAACTTCAGAAGGCAGAGGCAGGAGTATCACAAGTGCAGCCTGAGAAAATTAGTGAGACCACCCTCAAAATAAAAATGTAAAGAAGGGTGCTGAGAACATAAGTACTAGGTTCAATACGAAATACTGGTGAGGAAAAAAAAAAAAAACAGAAGGAAAAGGAGGTAAGAAAAAAATAAAGCATGAAAACTATAGAATGGGAGAACGCTTTTACAAATCATCTATCTGATCAGGATCTCTCTTATATCCAGACTATATAAAGAACTCTTAAAACTCAACAGTAAAGACAATCCAACAAAAAAAGATAACTTTTTGATAAATATTTCTCCAAAGACACACAAATGTTCAATAAACATATGAAAAGATGTTTAATAGTTTATAGGGAAACACAAATCAAAATCAAAACCATTTTACAGCTACTTTAGAGGCTAAAGATGAAATAAAAAATGTTCATAAAAATGTGGAGAAATTGGAATTTTCATATGTTGATGAGATTATCAAGATGATATAGTCACTCAAAACTAGTCTGTCAGGTCCTCAAAATATTAAACACTAGAGTTATTGTATAAACCAGCAAGATCAATCCTAGGTATTATATACAAGAGAAATAAAAACATATGTTCATATAAACACTTGTACACAAATGTCCATAGCTTCATTCCTAATAGTCAGGATGTGGAAACAAGCCAAGTGATCATCAACAGATGAGCAGATAAAATTCAGCATGTCTGTGTAATGGGCCAGATTGAGTCTGAAAATGGATATGCTGAAAACAGGATTATTATGGATTTAATTAGTTAAAACGAGATCATACTGTCCTGGCAAGGCAGGCTTCTAATCCAGTACGAATGGAGTCCTTACCAAAAAATAGCTATCTGAAAATACAGACACACAAGGAGAACACTACGTAAGAACAAAGGCAGAGACTGGGGTTGTATAGCTACAAATCAAGAAACACTAAAAAATGCCAGCAAACTACCAGAGAATAGACAGGGATAAGGAAGGGCTCTTTCCCAGAAGTTTCAGAGGGAGTGTGGCCCTGTCAACACCTTGAATTTGGCCTTCTAGTCCCCAAAGTCCCCTAAGACGCCCTATTTATATTTATGGCAGTCACAGAAGTAGGAAATTAATATACCATACAATGGAATACTAGTTAGACATAAAAAGGAATTAAGTCATGAAGATGCTACCATTGAGGTAAACCTTGATAACATTATAGTGAGTGAAAGAAAATAGGTATGTAACGTTACATGATTCTGGTTATATGAAATGTCAGACAGAAATAGTAGTAGTTATCTAGAGATGGGGGTAGGACAGGTAAACGCTGGGGAAATGCTGACCATTAATGGGCATAATTTCTTTGTGAGGTGACAAAAATATTGTAAAATTGTCAGGCATGATGGCTCTTGCCTGTAATCCCAACACTCGGGAGGCAGAAGCAGGAGGATTGCTGTGAGTTAGAGCTGGCCTGGGCTACATAGTGAACTCAGGGCCAGCCTTAATTACAAAGTGAGACCCTATCTCAAGAAAGCAAAAGATATTGTAAAATTGATTGACTGTGGTAATAGTCACATAACTCTGAATATACTAACAACCACTAAACTGTACACTTTACAATGAGTGAACTATATGGTAAGCAAATTATATCTCAATAAATCTTTTTTAATATGAAAGAAATCAACAGAATGCTATGATAGAGTTGGGAGGAGGATGGTGATATATGAATACAGAGCACTGGGGAAGGCTTATTACAACATGTGAAATTCGAGCTAAAATCCAAAGGATGAGGAAAGCCAGAAGCAGCATTTCAGGCAGAGGAAATGGCACAGAGGTCCCAGGATGAGAATGAGTTAGCATTTGAATAACAGACAAATCTGTAGAGTTCCATGAGGTAGGATGAAGGCAGGAACCAGACAGCACATTAATGCCATAAAAATTTGACGTGACCAGGACGTCTACAGTAAAAGTGTAAACATATTTAGTTCATGTTCAGAGAATGCCAGTTCTTAATCTGCATGTTTAAACTCCAACAAATGTATACAGTAAGCGTTAGTATTTCATATGTAAATAACCATACCCACAATGAGCAGTAACTTTTATAGATGTCTTTTCCCAAAGCTACTGAAACTCTTGGGTCTGCACCAGGACTGGTTATGAGTAATCTTAGTCAAAACTGAATCCATCCCCAGGTTATCAAATCCATCATCAGGCTATTTCAGGTCTCAAAAGCTTAAAATATCATAGCCAAAGTCAATCTCCAAGATTTGTCCAACATTAACCCATACAAAGTGAAATCAACCTCTTTTAGAGATCAGAGATTTCCTAATTAATGTTCAGTGGAATATTCTTAGAGCCCAAACTTTCTTCCTCTCAGGAAACAGACAAGATCAGACCATTCTTACAAAATAACTACATGTGCATTTAACTCAATTTATATGAAATCAACTGGCTCACCATTTCCTTCCTTTGTGAAACAGGCAGTATCTGCATCATGGCATGCCAAAAGATCTAAACTTAATTCAAAAGCCTCTTCCCTCTCGGAGTCAAGTGTGACCACTAGTTTCAGAAGGGAAAAGTGATACTGTAAAACTCACAGGCAGCACTCTTCACCATCCTAAACAGCCCCTTTTTCGTTTCACTTAAATAGTTCTGTGTCATACAGCATGAGTCAGACACCTGTTGACCTCATTCAGGAAGTATTTTAGTAACACACAAAGACAGGCCAAAGAAGCATGTCTGAAAATGCAGTGAAGATATCTGATAACAAGACATACAACTCTGACCTATAAACCAAATTTGCTAATCCCCTTAATAAATCTGGAAACGATGGGACCGGGATTTAGCACATTGCTTCCAGTACCTGCCCTGCAAGTGCAAGACCTGGGTTCGATCCCCAGTAACCACATACAACAACACCAGGCATGGAGACTCACTCAATCAGAACCACCTACCACAGGACCAGGCATGGTAGCTCATGCCTGTAATCCCAGCACTGGGGAGGCAGAGGCAGGAGGATTGCTGTGAGTTTAAGGCTGAGCTTAGGGTCAGCCTGAACTACAAAGAAGAAAAAAAAAAAAAAAAAAAGACCCTGTCTGAAAAATAAAGCAAACAACAAAGTGATGTTAACCAGAAGCTGAGGCTGCATATATATCCAGTAAACTATCACCACACATTTATACATAAGTTCACTAACCTAAAAAGACACAAGTATTCACTACCATTTACCCAGAAAAAAAAAATCAGTTCTTATGTAGTGACTATGTATACAGTAGTATAAAACAGCAAAACAGACAAAACAAAAAATTCCAATGTCATTAAAATTGGAAGAAAATTAAAAAAAAAAAAAAACTGGAAGGAAATGAGACTTACTGTTTGGCCTGGTTAACATGAACCCCTAGTGTGTAGCTCAGCCACTTGTATGTTACCTGAAAGAAGAAGCATTTTTAAAAATGTTTTATTAAATGACTATGGATCAGTCCCATGACACATTCCTAAAGATTCATATTCTTTGACGATTATGTTGTATAAATCACAATAGGTACCAATGTAATTTAGAACGATATCTGGGCTCGTAGAACCAAGATATTTATCTTACAAATACCTATAAGTTTGCTTCATAGTCTGACTAATGCAAAAGTATCTAAAAATGCAGGCTGAACATAAAGAAAAATTTACTTTCCTTATAATCCTTACTTCAGGCATACTTCACACTTTGTCTTCGAAGGGACCACAAACAAAAACTATTCTAAAGCTCACCCAAAAGCTAGATCACTTTTTTAAATGCTAACTTTCTAACAGTCCAACACTAATAAAAGCTACTCAAAGACAGAGTAGTGGAAGAGACAGGTCAAGTCGAGAACTACTTGTTCCTTCCTAACGTATAGTTAGGAAAGGGGGCTCACAGTAAAATTTAAATACAGTACACACTGTATCCAAAGTGCCTTGGCTTACAATTGGTAGCCAATCATCACGGTGTGCAAAACGTGTTCATATCCACCGCCTCATGTGAGCTTTATACCAACTCCGAAAGGCAAGATCAGCATCTATTTAAATTTCTAGGAAGAGGAAGCTGACTGCTTCCATGTTAAACAATTTATCACTTAACCTGGATAAGACAGTTTCCTCAAGTGTAAATTTTAGACGCTAATCACCTGATAAAAGACAAGCGTCTGGTCATCTTACAAATACCCTGAACTAATGCCCCCTTCCTCCGCACGGATCTCCGAGGGCCCTCGCCGGATAGAGTCCCCAACACTCCCAGCCGGCCTATCGTGCGGCACAGGATGATCTTCCGAACGACACCTCGCTAGCCTCGGGCACTACAAATGGTGACTTGTCTCCCCTCCGTCAGTCTCACGAGGCCCCAAGCACTAGGGTCAAGGCCCCCAACGCCTTGGGCAGGCCCTGAACCCCACTTGCACGCCCACATTCCCCGTCCCTAGCTTCTCACGATCTTGTTCTGGTCCGTGACGAACTCGTCTATATTTTCTAGATAAAGCTGATCTGCCATGGTGCTGTAGTGACGGGCGCCACCAGCTCTGAGTCCTGGTCTCAACCAGAGATCCCGCCGGCGGGAAACAATTTCGTTCCCTTTCACGTCCCGGGTCGTTACTCACGGCAACAGAGGCGACGCACTACGGCGGCTTCGGAGGGTCAAACTAGTAACGGGTACGTTGCATGCCTAAGTAGGCGAAGCTAATAGGAGCAAACCAGAAAGGAAGGGCTAGGAAAGCGATCCTGGAGCTGAGGTTTGTGAGTGAGGTCAAAGCGTCCACATCTCACTTCTGGCATTTAAAGACAGACTCAGGACCAAATACTTCACCTGTAGCAATCACAGTCTTTCTACCTGTAAATTGATAAAACAGTCCTGGCTGACTGAGGGTGATACAGCGCTTGCTTAGTGTGTACTAGATAGGTCCTATGTTCAATCCTCAGCGCGAGGAAGAAAAAACAAGCACTGCCACCTTAGTCAGCAAAAAGTAATAAAGTACCAGTTCTATTACAGGCACTTCTTAGGCAGCAAGGGCGCCAGAAATAAATCATTTTAATAGTCGATTGGGATAAAGCCCTGCCTGTTATAATCCCCCAGAAATAAATTTCTCTCGGGGAATGTTTCAGATCAAGGCAGGAGTATGGCCAAAAAGAAAGTTCACTATAGCTGCTGGAAAGTTGGGAGAAGAGGCCAATTAGGAGAGAAGACTTGGGAGAAGCCAAATTGTGCTGTTCTGTGAGGCTGTATGAAGAGGCATGTGAACTTCATAGGAAAACTTCGAGGAAAGTTTTATACGGGAGAATTTCAACCAAACTCTGTCCTAACATCACCAAAATATAAAACAAAACAAAAAATCCTTAATTATCACCTTCAGCAGAAGCCAAGGTAGTTCAGTACCACAGCCTAATGGATAAGCAAATAGGCCGGAGGTAGACTGCCTGGATAGGAATCCTGAGTTTGCTACTTGTGTGAAGTCCTATAGGTACATTATGTAACCACTAGAAGCCTGTTTTCTCATTTGTAAAATGGGAGTGATAATGGGACCTGCTTCAAGGTTTTATTGCAATATTTATTCATCCAAGATAAAGTTGACAAAAGCTTACCAAGGGCCAGACATTGTCCTGGGGGCTGGGACACTGAGAAGACAGGTGCATCCTCCTGGAGGTATTTAGAGTTGGGCAGTTGTAGTAAATGGTGGTGCCCTAGTCTGTGATATGAAAGTCTGAGAGAAAGAGCAGAGAAGTCATATGATTCAACTTGGTCAGAGTTATAATTGAAATAATCTACACAAAGCCTTCACACTGTACCCACCTACAATGAAATCAATAACAATTGGCAATTACATTATCATGGGGGCTGAAGATTTAGCTCAGTGGCACCACACCTGCCTCTCCTGGAAAGCTCAAGGTCCTGAGTTCAACCCAGTACCGAAGGGGGAAAAAAAACTTTCAAATACATTATCATGTAACAGGCACATTGTAGCAGGTGCTTTGAGAGTGATATTTTCTTTGAATTCTCATAGCAAACCTGGAAATGATTTATGTTGGTTTAGGAGGGAACCAGAGATAGCAAAGGCCAGTAAATAAACCTAAGACTGGGTCTGAGGGATTAGTGCCTTATCCACAGATTACTGAAAAGCTTGATTTTAGAGTTAAAAGTAAAACAGAAAAGATCATTTTTTGCTACTTTCACTCTCATAAACCACAGATGAACACCTTTTAGTTTGTGTGCATTCCTTAGAAAATAATAACTATTATTTATTAAGCACATATCACATTGTAGGTACTTTCTTCTACATGAATGGGTACCTAAATTAGAGACTCATTTAATCCTGTTAAATTTTATTATCCATTACCAAAAAAAAAAAAGAAAAAAAAAGGATGTGGTCAAATTTGGCATCAACTTTATATTGTTAATGAGAAACTGGAATGAGAAACAATTCTATGTATGTTCTAGGACAAGGTTTGCTTAAAGAAGTAGCTAAATAGCATCTTAGAACTATGCTCTTTATAACATCAGCATTTAATAAGTTTTCAATAAATATTTATTATTGAAAATGTCCAAGTGCATTAAAGGCAGTGAGATTTAAGAGGAAAACAAGGAGTAATATATTCAAGGAGAAATAGTATTGTGAAACATATTCACAAGTATTCATCATTCTCTGAGATGCAGGTGCAATTAGACCTTTCACTTAAATAGTCTGAATTTAATCTTTGAACCATCCATAAGTAAATAACTATTATCTACCATTTTATAACTGTTATATAACTTTGTTTATTATCTCTATTTTAAAATGAAGCAATTAGAGTACAGAGAAGTTAAGTAACTTACCCAGACCATTTAGGTAGTAAGTACTGATGTGTTTTCAGTCCCAGTGTGCCCCAAACCCTTGCTCTCAACACTGTGCTTGTCTTTAGGTAAGAGCGTCTGTCTGACTTTTGTTCTCTTCCTTGCATCATTTTTTCTTATACATGTTCAAATTTTTACAAGAATCTGTATCATTTTATAATCAAAAAAATAAAAATTCATCTTGGAAAAAAAAAGAACAATTCAGCAATGTAAAATTAACTCCTATTTAAAACATAAAAGACAAATTTCAAAAAGAAATAGAACTTCCATTCCAACTTATACCTTAAGTGCTTCTTTAAAAACAAACAGAAATCCCATTCCCTATTAAATAAGATGAAGTTTAACATAGGTGCCTCGTGTTGAGAATATAGCAGTTCTCCAGAAAACAGGACAGACCATCAACCTAAGTATTTGCTAAAACAGTGGAGTCCAGACAAAACTGTGGGGGATGTTGGTGTCGGGTGATACTAGCAATGGAAGTCATGGATCAAGAGATTTTAGCCTCTGTATCTCAAAAAACAATCCATATTTGGCATCAGAAATACCAGTCTGACCTTCCTCTCTTTTTCTCCTTCATCCTCACATCAGCCCAGAAATGATCGGCAGCAGTAACTCTAATGACTTGGACAGGGCTGCAAGGGGAAATCAAAGCTGGGCTCACTGCTGGGGTAGGGTAAGGAGCAGTCTACCTATGGGATAAGGAAAGATCTAGGATTGCTGTAAAGGACCCAGGACTTATTGACACAAAGTATTAAATAGACTATCCATTCATTGAACACATTGTTAAAGGCCTTCTGTATACCAGGCCCTGTGTGGCTAAAAAGGATCCACACCCTGTCCTTCGACTGTCAGGCGGATATATGAGAAATGAACTCAGAGTGCTGTCTTTGTGATGGCTTTTTAACAACACAGAACAAACCTGTCTTCTTCTGCTTTATGAGAACATGTGTATCTTGTATATACTGTCTTGTGGAATGCACTGCGTCCAAGGCCCAGGCACATCTGACAGCCAGAGAGATAGGAGCCCAAGGGACAGTGAGATTAGACTCCAAGTGCTTGTTCTAAAGCACTGTATCAGTTCTACAGAAATCAGTGTAAAATCCCCAAGGTACCAAATGTAAGTGGGCAAGCCACAAGCACACTCGGGTGCTGGCATACTCCCTTGTGTCACACCGACATGTCCAGCGTGTATATTTCTCAGCTCAATCACTAGTTCACACATTTCTACTTTTGCTGCCTTGGGCATATGGGCAAAGAAGTAGACATCTACTACAAAGAAGAAGGTGCCCCCATTGCACCTTCATATTCTTTTTGTATTTTTTCTCCTCCCCTTTGCTTTGAGGCCAGGAGGGTGATTTTGGAGTAGTAACAGTAAAAGTGAAGATATTTGGAAACTGTTTATGAGATGTGCTGCCTTAAGCTTATCAGTTCTGAAATCTTAAAATGTGGAGATGGTGGCATTCTGGACTAGAAAGAATCATGTGGCAATTCTCTCAAAGATCATTGCTCTTTGGTCCCCAAATGCCAACTTCTGATGGGAATGCATGTGGGCTCATGTTTACTACCCAGTAAGGAAGGACAGAGCCTTTTGCACTCTTCTTGGTGTGGACTGTTCCCTCTGCTTCCTTGTCTCTCTTGACATCATATCTTTCCATATAACTATTCTGTTCTCCTCTCTGGCTATTACTCATAGTGCCTCCTTCTTTCCCCTGACCCTATCACTAGCTTCACATTTTCTAAACTATTCTTTGTTGCATAATTCTTAAATGGCTATAAGTTACTTGATCAGCTTGTTTCATTTTTTAAAATCTCTTATTAGCAAAGTCTAGTTAAAGAGACCTAGTAGCCAAAGGACAGGAAATTCTTGGAAAGGCACTCATTCAAATGCCAGAATATGAGAGACATATAGTACAGGCTGGGGACAGATAAGTCAACAGTTATGAATGGGGGGAAAGACATCCAATAAGTCGAGATTTCTAATGGGCTTTGGGATGTATCTGTGCTTAGATGCAACCTTATAGATCATAACTAAAGGATACCCAGGGATAGAGTGAAAGCAGAATCCCAGGAAACATCTGCAGTTAGAAGGACCACAAGGGAGGAAAAGCCTAATAGTGGAACTGACAGGAAAGGAGAGCTTGGGGGATATTCAATGAGGTATAAGGGAGAAGTGAGTTTGAAGAAATTAACACTGTGTCAAATGCCACCCCCGCCCCCATGTGAAAGTAAAGATTGAGGAAAGAATTAGACCTGACAGTTAGAGGCCTCTAATGGCATTAGCCAGAGGAGTGAGAGATATATAGCCAGTTTGATCATTAAGAAATAAGGAAGCAGCCTAGGGCATTGCAGCTGCCTGGCAAGTGCCAAGTCCTGAGTTTTATTTCTGGTACAAAAGGAAGAAGGAAGGAGAGACAGAGAGAGAGAGAGACAGAGAGAGAGAGAGAGATACAGAGAGAGAGAGAAAGAAGGAAAGAAAGAAAGAAAGAAAGAAAGAAAGAAAGAAAGAAAAGAAGAAGAAAAATAAGAAGAGCTTTAGAGAGGGTGGAGACCACTCGCTCCAGTTAACCATGTGGACATGGAGAGGTTGACAGGATTAAAGATGGCCATGATGTTCACAGAATGTCTTCCTAAGCAACAGAGGAATGAAAAGTGATGGGTGTTTGTCTTAGAAAAAGGAATGGCAGGGATCCTGGGGCCACCTCTAATGAGATGAACTGAAGGCTTGAATCTTCAGGAAAATGGCATGCAGTAGACCCTTAATTCCCATGAAACTTCTTCAAAGGTCTTTTCACGCTTGAATTCCCAGCCTCCTGATTTGGCCATGACTAGCTTAGGCTAGAACCTTTGCAAATATTTGTTGATTGGTAACTGAAGGGATGAATGGATGGAACTGAATTAAATATTGTTCTGCTCTACAATTCCTTTTGTTGAACTACAGAATATTGTTTGTGGAAGGTGTTATCTACTTTTCATTCGATTGAATTGCTATATAATCTGTTATCGTTGTGAGCAGTATTGACAAGCTAACTTTCTTCAAAGGGGAAATTTAGCTTTCTTCAAAGCCTCAGTGATCAGAAATGTGTGTGTGTGTGTGTGTGTGTGTGTGTGTGTGTGTGTGTGTATGACCTTTTAGGTAAAAACGTTAGGATTAACCCCAGGGTCTAACTTGGCTCAAGAACTGAAAGGTACAATTGCTGCTGTGGGCCCCAGGGGGGAGGCTCAAACACTGCTACACATACTACCTTTACACACAGGACCTTAGAAGGCCCACCATACATTGTGGGTTAGTTGAAGGCCTTACCTTTCAAAATTTTCTTCCAAGAATCTAAAGTAAAATATAAAATAAGGTAATACATCCCCCCAAACTCTCTCATTTCCTCTTCCTCTGTCCCTTGGGGCAGTGTCTCCTCTGTCTCTCCACATCTTTGGACTTCCTTGCACCTTCTCTATTTCAGACCCTCTATTTTCAGCCTGTCATCAGTTCGTTTTTGTTTGTTATGTTTCTGCTTAAAAAAGAAATTCACACTCATCCTTATCTATTCTGGTTTCTGTTCCAAACTACTTTGTTCTGTACCTGTTTACCTACAATACCAGTTTTTAAAATACAAATCTGCAGACTATGAAAGGATGACAGTTCCTTAAACAAAAAAACAAACAAAATACACTTTGCTTTGTCTCCTTTAACTCAGTCAGAGGAAGACTTCTGCTCCCTGGTGAAGCAGGACTATTGCCCCACTCAGCCTGAGGCAGCCATAAGAAGACAGGCCTTAGGACCCCCTGCATCCCTTAAGAATAAGTGTGTTTGTGGGAGGGTGAGATAGAATGTAGGTAGAAAAGACAAAAATCATAATTTAAAAATCATACTTTTAGGAAAACTATAATTTGGGGACACAGTCAAAGTTACCATCTTTTCCATATTGGCATTCCCTAGGTTATTTATGTGTCTTATCTTCCAGGACCACCACTCCTTAAATCCTTTAAAAATACTAGAAGGTTATAAATTAGGTTAGTTAAGAAAGTAAAGGGAGGAAGCTGATCTTAAGATAAAAGACTGAGAAAGTTCAAATAATGTTTCTAGGTCAAACATCTTAGATAACCCATCTCAAACAAACAAACAATACTCTGACCTTATGCTATGTACTTATAAAATGTGCCATTATCTTTCTATGGGTGGGCCATCCTTTTCTTCCACAATAAACTTCCTAAAGAGTTATGAATGTTAGAGATTTCCATGGCCAAAACATAATTACCAGCCCGACTATCATACACCTTTTTTCTTGAGAGTCTGCACTTTATTTGAGTGTGTACTTTCTAAATTCTGCTTTATAATTTCCTTTATGCCTCTTACACATACACACACACACACACACACACATGCACACAGAGAGAGAGAGAGAGAGAGAGATGGAGTGGATTTGATAGTGCTACTCCTTGTTTAAAATCCTGCTTGGTTTCCTATGGCTTTCTGACACTGTACAAGGTAAAATCCCAATTTTTTTAGCAAGAAGAAAAGAGCATTCAAGCACTTTATCATCTGGTTCTTCTTTCTCTACTTCTCTCTTTGGCAGTGTCAGACTTAGTGACATGTGCGTCATCTAACAGCAACGTGCTTCGTGCCCTTCTTTCCTACACTTTGACACATTGTCCTCTACTCCACTGCATCTTTTGTGTTTGAAAACTACCCATTCTCTTTCATGGCCTCCCTCTTACTGCCTGCTGTGGATAAGGGACCTAGCCCAGATGCAACTACTGTCTCTTCTCACACATGATCTCATTGTGTTTCAGCTTCCAATTGCCAGGAGAAATCCAGTAACATCAGGCATTTGGGGAACTGGGTAGTGTATGAAGGAAGTGATGTGTTTAGAAAAAGTAACTACATAGTTCACCAGAGTCCACACCTAAAATTTCCTGCCCAAGTTCTATCCTCTCTAAAATTCCTTTCCTTCAGCCGGCATCCCAGCCCTGTGCATCCTCAGCTGTGCCCCTCCACTTATCTGGAGTGTGTGCGTGTGTGTGTGTGTGTGTGTACCTTCTAAATCCAGCCTAGCTTCCTTCTACCCCAGTACTAGGTGGCAAGCCCCATGAGGTTGTTTCCCTAATCTCTTTTCAGGATATTTTCACAACAGTTGTTTTAAAAATTTAAAGAGATGTCCCCACTACATATATCTGTCTTCCTGAGTTTTCTCTGAGTGCCTCAGAGCCTGTCATCTCTGATCTAGCTGGGACCTACTCAGCACTACTGTCATGGCTGGGCCAGAAGGGAGACACTAAACTGTGGTGTAGAGAAAGTAGGGTAACAGGCCAGTGAGGAATTGCCTTCATTTCTCATCCTGGAAAGATTTGGTTTCTTTCTACCTGCCACCACCATCTTGCATTGTTCTTTTGAGATTTATATCCAGAAAAATATCCTCAGTCTCTGTCTATAAACTGCCGTTTAGATCCCTGTTAAGTCACACGAAGGAGCTATCCATCTGCTAGGTACTTTCACCGGGCATTTCCTCCTCTAGAAAACTGGCCCGGCCCTGCGGAAGTCTCTAGGAGCCACATTTTCCAAGCTCACCTCTCTTGAGAGGTTTGTTGCATCCTTACGACCTGTCCCAGCACACAGGCCTGTTATCTCAGCCTCCCAGTCTGCAGGTCTACCTTCTCCTACCTGTCCTCCACACTGACAACAGAGAGATGATTATAATGCTAAACTCACCTTGACTCTCCCACCCTACACATGTTCCTCCTGGGCTCCTACTGCTTTGTTTTAATTGCAGAACAATTTATATCTCATAAACATCTTAAGTCATTTTACAGTGATACATACATACCAATGTTTATAGCAGCACAGTTGGTAATAGCTAAATCCTAGAAGCAGCCTATATATCTACCAACAGATGACTGGACACAGAAAAATGTAGTCTATATATAATAGAATACTACTTGCCTATAAAGTATGACACATTCGAGACATTTGTCAGAAAGCAGATACACTTGAAAAATATAATACTGAGTGAAATAAACCAGACACAAATGCTTAAATATCATGTAGTATCTCTTATTTGAGTGAGGCAAATTACAAACAAAAAAGATGATAAAAGATGGATTTTAAGGGACAAGGGGACAGATCTCTGAGGGGTGAAGAGGAGGGGAAGGTAAAATGAGAGGAATATAGATGTGCCATACACAGGAACCTAATAATCCCAATTAATGTAAACACTATATGCTAAAATATGGGTTCAGACAAATAATATCATTAAATAATAAAAAGAGTATAGGGCAATAGGAAAAAGAGGGAAGAGTGAGAAGTGGAGGAGATTGAGAAAAGAAAGTTGTAATATATACAGATAACCACTCCCTCAAAGATGATTGTAAACTGCATAATTGAAAACATGTACTAATAAAATAAAAATATTAAAAATTCACCCATCTATTTATATAGCTGAATGAGTTTCAATAAACTTATGCAGTTGTACACCCATCATCAAAATCCAATTTTAGAATACTTCTATCATGGCCCTAAAATTCCTTTGTGGTTTTATTTCCTGCTTATACAGTCAATCTCTGCTCTCCCTGACCCTCAGTAATTTATTTTTGCTTTCTGTCACTGTAATTTCATACAACAGAAGAGTGCAACATGTTGCTTTTGTGTATCGCTTCTGTTATGAGTTGAATTGTACCACTCCTCTCCCAGATTTATGCGTTGAAGCCCTAATCTCCTGCTCCACAAAATGTGACTGCATTTAGAGGTAGTCTTTATAGGGATACTGTAGTTAAAATGAGGACATTAAAATGGAACTTAATCTAGTACAACTCAAGTCCTAATAGGAAAAAGATGAGGACGTTTACACACCAAAGGGAAACCAATGTGAGACAGTGTGTGTCTACAAAGCCTAAAAGAAAGGCCTCAGAAGAACTCAACCCCACCCATACTTGATCTGGAACTTCTAGTCTTCAGAATAAGGAAACTAAATTCCTATTGTTTAAGACACACTATCTACTATGTTTATGGACACAAATGAATATGTTTTTTCACAGAACAAATATCAATAGCTTATTGCTTCTTATTGACAAGGAGTATTCTATTATTTCATATTATATTCTTTTTACTTACCAGGTGATGGACATTTGGATTGTTTCCAATTTGGGTGCTAAAACTGCTATCACAAAATTTGCATTCAAGTCTTTGTGTAAATATTTCTTTTTTCTTGGGTGGATTTCTATGCTCTTTTTTCCCCCCTAGAACCAGGGATTGAACTTAGGACCTTGCTCTTGCCAAGCAGGTACAGTGCCACTGAGTTACATCCCCTGCCCTCCAATGCTCTTAAATTCAAGTTTAAGCTACTTACCTCTTTAACTCCACTTCTTACCTCTCAGTATTTCTTGCCTCCAACTACGTCTTGTTTTAGTAACAGATTGCTGTTAAGTCCTTACACATTCTGTGCTTTTTGTCATTTACAAGTCTTATATCCATTGAGCCAACTGCAGAAATACCCTCCCCACTCCCCCTTGTAGATGCCTTCTCTACCTTCCTACCTTCCTAGCTAGTTTAGGGCTTCTTCTTGTTCCCATAACCCTTTGAGCTTCTCTCTGTCATGCTATATAACAATGCCAATTTGACTGGGTTGTTTTGTTTTGTTTTGTTTTGCGACAGGACCTTGCTTTGTAGTTCAGGCTGGCCCTGAGCTCAGCCTCCAACTCACATCACAGCAATCCTCCTGCCTCTGCCTCCCAAGTGCTGGGATTACAGGTGTGAACCACCATGCCCAGCACTGTGGTATGTGATTCTGATTACTGGTGATCATGAGTCTCCATGCTTAGTATTGTTGTATATGGTTACTGGGATTGAACCTGGGCCCTTGAGCTTGTAAGATAGGCACTGGAACTACTGAGCTGAATTCTCAGCCCTTTTTTTAACTAAGCAAGTTCCCTATGAGAAGGGACGATGTGTTATTTATTTTGTATTCCTAGTATCCAAGTCCTATGTAATAATTGTGCTCAATAAGTGTTTGTTTAAAAGGGAAATTCATGGCTAAGGAGGAGTGGTGCATACCTGTAATCCTAGCTAATTGGGAGGCTGACACAGGAGGATTGAAAACTCAAGGCCATTTTTTTTTTTTTTTTTGAGACAGGGTCTCTCTTTGTGGTTCAGGCTGGCCCTGAGCTCAGCCTCAAACTCACATCACAGCAATCCCCCTGCCTCTGCCCCCTGAGTGCTGGGATTACAGGCGTGAGCCACCATGCCTGGCACTGTGGTATGTGGTACTGATTGCTGCTGGGCATAAGTCTTCACACCCAGTATGGTATATGGTTACCGGGGATCGAACCCGGGCTCTTGCGCTTGCAAGACAGGCGCCGAAACCACTGAGCTAAATCCCTGTCCCTCAAGGCCATTTTTGAAAAGTTACTGAGGGTCTGTCTCTAAATAAAATTTTTAAAAGGCAAGGGTACAGTGGAAATAAGTTCCTCAAAAGATTAAAACTAGTACTACTATGTTATCCTGCTAGAGTGCTCCTTGGTATACACCTGAAGGAATTAAAGCCAGCCTTCTATATAGATACCAGCATATATTTATTTATCCAGGCAGAATTCACAAAAGCCAAGGTTTAGAATAAGTCTAGATGCCCATCAGTAGATGAATGAGTAAAAAGAATGTATACAGGGACAATAGAGTATTTTAAAAGAATTTTATTAGTATGTGTTTCCAGTGGACAATGTTTACATTCCTTGTGTGGAGTTGGTACATATACATAACACATCTTAATTTCTTCTTTCACTCCTTCATATCTCTTGATTCCCTTTCCCTTTGAAAAAGACCAATCCCCCTCCTTCCTATATAGGTTTTTATTTTGTTCTTTATTTATAATTTGGGTTTCTAATAGAAAAGAAACCATGTAATGTCTAAATCTGTGTCTCATTTATTTCACTTAATATTATAGTTTGAAGGTGTATACATTTTCCTTCAAATGACTCAAATTTATCTTTCTTTACTTCATTGTGTGTAAATATCACTCTTTATTTATCCATTCTTCTGCTGATAGAGATATAGGATGCTTTCAAGATTTAGTTATAAATTGTGCTGCTATAAACATAGATATGCACGAATCCCTATAATATAATGTCTTGAACTCTTTTGGAAAGATACATTTGATCCATCTAGGTGGGTCAAATGGAATTTATTTAATTTTTTGAGGATTCTCCACACTAATTTCTATAACAGTGTACCAGTTATATGCCTATTATCAACGTAAAAAGGCTCTTTTTCCCCTTACCTCACCAGCATTTGTGATTATTTGATTTCTTAATGATGGTCATTCTTTCTGGGGGTAAAGTCCTATTTCAGTATTATTTTAATTTGCATTTCTGTAACAGCCAGTGAGTGATGTTGAGCATATATGTATTATTTACTGGCCATTTGTACTTCTTTTTCTGAGAAGTGTCTATTCATTTTGGTTGCCCTCTGAAGGGGTCTATGTTTTAAAGTTATTTATATATTTTGAATATTAGTTCTCTGTGTGAAGAACAGCTGGCAAAAACTTTTTCACATTCTTCACTCTGTTGGTTGTTTTTTTCGTTGTACAAAAGTTTTTAAATTTGATATTATCGCATTATTCATTCTTGGTACTATTTCCTGGGCAACAAGTGTTTTATTCAGAAAGTCCTCACTCATGTCTATGACTTCAATAATTTTATAGTGGACCTTTGACTTATGAAATCAATGTGTTTGCAAGGCTGTTTGTAACTCAGTTTGGTTGTAAATCAAAACTATTTTCCCATAAGAAATAATGAAAATACTCATACTATTCTTTATGGTATAGTGTTTTATAATGAGCATAATTTACCTAGTATATTCACAATTTTCCTAGTGAATTCACAAGTTAAAAATGTGCCTAGTTGGGCCGGGGAGTTAGCTCAGTGGTTTCGGCGCCTGTCTTGAAAGCACAAGGGCCCGGGTTCAATTCCCCGGTAGCCACATAACAATACTGGGTGTGGAGACTCACACCCAGCAGCAACCAGTACCACATACCACAGTGCCGGGCGTGGTGGCTCATGCCTGTAATCCCAGCACTCGGGAGGCAGAGGCAGGAGGATTGTGATGTGAGTTGGAGGCTGAGCTGAGGGCCAGCCTGAACCACAAAGCGAGACCCTGTCTCAAAAAAAAAAAAAAAAAAACCTAAAAAAAAAAAAAGTACCAATAAAATCAATTAAAAAAAATGTGCCTAGTTTACCAGCAACTGTACCACCATTGAAGTTAAGTCTTTAGCTTGCAGAAAGGAGAGATGCAGTGAACAGTGGTTACTGTTTGAAAGAAGAGTCCCCTTCAATAAGAACATCAGGAATCTGGCTCTCTGGTGTCCTTTCTCTCCTTGGGAGAGTCTGTGGCCCACCAGGACCTGCTTGTGGTTCACTAGGTCTCAACTTTTCAGAACTAAAAATTGGTCTAAGATGGTCTGCTACTGTCTTTTCTTTAACTCTGTTCTATAGTGTGACGTGACATCATCATTAAGCAAGTGAATGCAATGACTGGCTTTTTCTCTGGGCAGGTCTTCTCTACAAATGTGTACAGTTCTGTCCATTTTTTCAGAATTTCCTTTATTTCAGAACTTGGCTGCACTGATTGTTGATATTCCTCTTCCTCCTCAGAAAGCTCCTCAGCTGCCATTCTCTGCTGCTCACCCAGAAGTTGCTGAAGTTTCTCTGTAATCAGCTCCTCTCTGTTCCTCCACCAGTTCCTCAACATCACCACTGTCTCCCTGCATGTTTCTGGACTCTGCTGCTGTGACAGTGTCATCAACCAAGGGGTCAATTGCAGGCTCAGGCTCTTCTACACAGCCTTCAGTGCACTTGAGGTGTAGTTCATTGGTGTACACCTTCTTGAAATTATCTATGACCCTTTGGTCCATAGCCTACAGCAACTACCATGTATATGACACTAATCTATCCTGCTAGAGGACAAGAGCTGTATGGAAGAGAATTAAAGTGTCCTCGCCAACTGCCAATTACCAATTATGTGGGTGAGGCCATGCTTGATCATCCAGCCACCACCTAACTCACTAGTGGGTTGCAGACCCACCTGGAAGCCCAGGTGGCCAAGACAGAATCATGGACTATATAAATATACTGTACAATGTAATTCTGAAATCAGTAAAATGATTTTTCTTTTAGGTCACTGTACTTTGGTAGAAGTCGTTTTAGAGCAAAGCTAACTGAGACAGATTCAGAGCAATAAAGCCTTGGAGATGAACAGTCTGGGTTCAATGGTAGCTCTGCTATTTTCTAGCTGTGGGGCCTACGGAAAGCCACTCCATGTCTCTGAGCTTCAGTATTGTCATTCGGAAAATGGGAGTAGTGGTAGTGCTCATTTCCTGGTGTGAAAAGGATTCAGTAAGGTAACTGATGTCAGACATTAGCTCATACGCACCTTGACTCTGCATAAGGAGTTACACTATTGTTTAGATGGGTGAACTAAAGACGAAAAACTAAGCTCTGAGCTACTTAGTGACCTTCTCCAAGATCTCACAACCATATAATGACTGTGCATGGGACTTAGACTTTTGATGGTTACCTAGTGTGGGATTCCTGAGAGACCAGTGAGGGTGACTCAGTGTGTGTGTGTGGGTGGGGCGGGGTTGGGTAGGAACATTTAGTGTCCACCTGGTGCCCTGATTTGATGAGGAAACCAGAATAGGCTGCACTTGCTTTTTTATTTTTGTTTTTCTTTTTTCTTTTTCCATAGGCAGAATTAATCAATGATCCAACAGAAATTTAAGAAAAGTAATCAGTAGCCCAAAGTACAACTCATTGGCCAGTGTGGTGAGTTTTCCTCCTATATTTTCTCAGTCTGATTTTACTTTCTGATATACTTTTTAGACCTTTTTTTTTCAAATCTTCTTTCTTTTTTATTTTAAAGAAAATATTTTATTATTCAGCAATTAAAATTAGTCAAGCTTATTTTTCTATCCTGCACATACTAGGCAGTTGCTTTACAACTGAGCCCCAGCCTGAGTATTAGCTTCAGCCCTTGGTTTGCTTTTTCGAAAAGCCTGAAATAGCTAGGTAGGATGGTACACACCTATAATTCCAGCCACACAGAAGGCTGAAGAGAAAAGATTGGAAGATTGAGGCACCAGGGTAATTCAGGAAAATTCTGTCTCAATGTAA
>PVIR01010279.1:0-50510 GCA_004026965.1 Petromus typicus
GAAGTAGTTGGACTTTCTTAGTAAATCCTACTAAGAAAATAGCTTGTTTTTCTTCTGGAAACCCAATGGATTGCCTGCAGTTACCCAGAGAGAGTTTTAAGAAATAAACTCAAAGAGCTGAAAGAAATGAGTCATGTCAGTGAGCGTGGCAAAGACCAAAACGCCTTTGCTTCATCCAAAAACTGCACAGAAATATTTTAGCCAATGTAAGCAAATGTCTCATCCTCAATGGAATTCCTCTGGGGAAATGGCCATCTTAGAAGCTAATTTATCAGCTCATACTTTCTTCTCCAAATGCTCATTACTTAGTAACTGTCTTGTAAATACTTTCGATTCATTTTGTAGTATGTTCTATTTTTCCTTAGGTAAATTGATTACAGGAGCCTTGTTTCAGTTTCGCACTTCTCAACTTTCAAATGATAATATCCATTCTGATTTTTCATTCCCATATTGGATTCTGCTTTCGGTAATAATGACAGATATGATGCTGCCAAGATAGATCAGAGTCCTATTTGTCTTCTCCTCGGAGACCTGATTGTATTATTTAGCATCATGAGGCCCTTTCATTTTTGCTGCTTTGAGCCTTGTGGGATCCAATAGTCCTGGCGAGCCCCTTTCCAATCTGATGTGACATCGCTGATAGCATTTGAACTACTTCACATTACGGGGCACTTGTAAGCCATTTATACCAGATTCCAGTAAGAACAGAGCTGAAACTAGACAGGGTCATTTTCTCAAAAGGATTTTTTTCAGTCTAGAGCGATTCTCATCAGATTTCTAATGACTCCTTCAGGTCAAGCTTGAAGCAATGCCTTTTCTTGACAAGCCAAAGATTAATTTATTGCTTGGCTCTTTTGCTGACACAATGGGAACCCCTTTCCATCCAAAGAAACACTATGCTTTCTTTAAGTAATTTGAATTACCTAGAATGTTCTATGGTGGTTTTGATCTACACACATTTTTCCAAGTGCTCATTTGTGAAAATTTAGCAAAACAGATTAAGTGATGCATTTTAAATTAATTAAGTGGCAAAAGCTGGTTTGAATAATAAGGTATATCCTAGGAAAATATAATTTTTGCTCTTCCTTCTCAAGAGCACTATTCACTTTATTATCTTCCATAGCGTTCAGATTTCTTTATTAGTCTTTTAATTATCATAGAAGTAACAGAAGAACTGTTCTCAAAGTTAGGAAATTTGCTACTGAAAATAATCAGCATGGCCTGAGCATGTGTGTTAAACCCTTTTGGTGTATCACTCAGTGCTTAGTAGAGAACCAGATTTCATACAAGATATACAAATGAATATGAATTTACAAGACTGGCTTGTAAAATCACTGAGTCAGGTTGGAAGAGTCAACAAAGTCTTTCCATACACTGGGTATCTGAAGGATCCATTTAAAGGTCTGAAGTTCATTCAAGAGTCCTGAGCAAGTCTGTCAAGAGGCTGAAGGCCCTGCAGTGGAAGGTTGAAGGATCTGTGCTGGAAACCAGGAGACAACACCCACGGTAGAGGGGGAGAAACAGAAGTGAGCCTTTCTTCATTTCCTTTTTATATTGCTTACTTTTCATACTGCTATGGTGGGTCTCCAACATCCAAAACTACACTGAGCTGAGTTAGTTGGGTGTTTCTTACTCAAGTTGATGCAGTCAGGCAAGACTTGGTCTTAATTTCCTTATCTTCAGGTGACCTTATTGAGTTTCATGCTTAAAGAACAATTCATGACTGCAATTTATATGATCAATGTCTTTCATGAGATAGTCAGAAAACATTTGAGATTTTAAACACAGTAATTTTGAATTTAATGAAAACCTGTACTTTCTTCAGTGTTCTTCATTTAGAGCATAAAACCACCATTGGCTCAGTTTCATAAGACAAATATTTAGGAGGTCATTAATAAATCCTATCATACATACAGTAAAAGATGTCCCAAATTAACCATTTCTGTGATCACCCCCTAAATTCTAGCCATATCGTTTCCTCCCTCAGTTGCCGCAATAGCTTTCTGGCTGGTCTTTCAGCTTCCAATTTTCCACTCTCAACTTCATTCTTTATGTATAAGTCAGAGGGATATTTCCAAAGTGCCATTTTGGTTATATCACTTCCTTAAGCCCCAGATGAATTTCTCTACTACAGTAAAATCTAAGACCTTCTTGCCATCTCTGAAGTTCTAAGCAATCTATCCTAAGCAACTTCCAAAGCTTATGTGCCACTTTCCTCCTGGTACTCATTTTGATCAAGTCACATTAGCCTTTACCCAGGCAGGCCTTGAACATGCCAAATATATTCTCCGATCAGAATCCACTTGGAGCTGTATGCTCTCATTTTGCACAGGTTGGATGCAGTGGTTAACTGATGATCAACTGGATTAGAGAATGCCCAGCTGTATTAAGTCAGCATGGCTCTGGGCATGGAAGACCCTCATTAAGGAAGATTGTTGTTGGAAGGATATGAGAGGTGATCAGAAGAATTTCAGTTGATTTTCCTCAGAGGAGCTTCAGCTGGGAGCTTCAGTTCTCTCAGGTCCCAAGGATGGCTGCTGTTTTGGGAGGCACTCTGGTCTTTGCCTTTGCTTGAGTATTGTCTTCTGGCTGTCAGCCCAGATCCTTCGGCTTCCAGCACCACCCTTTGGCCTCCTAGCACAGACATGTTGGTATTCCATCATGGATTCTTAGCCTGTTGATGCAGACCCACATGGAACATTACCCTGGGATGCTAAGGCTTTGTCTGGGCCCTTCTGGTCTCTAGAATTCAGAGACCTTTGACACTCTTCTACAGCAATTGCAGGGCATTCTAAGTCTCTAGGTCCTGCACTGAATCTGATTCAGACCACGTGAAGTCTTTTCAGCACCCTTCTCCCAGTCCTGCAAGCTCTTACAAGCCATGCTTAATACATTAGGAGCCAGTTTAAGGTAAGAATATTTAAAAAATTAGATACAAAGGTGAATATTTATGATAAAACAAATCACAGTACTTTCATAAATTTAAATAAGGTGGTAATCACCATAACATAGTATTTTTATCAGTGAGTTGCTTGTTATGATTAGTATAGAGAATAGTAGGAATATTCTTGGGAGTCGTACACTGAGAAGCCAGCTTTTGCTTATGCAAAAAAATAGCTGCCAACTGCATAAATATGTCCCACTGAACTCACACTAAATGACTCTCCAGTAGTTCCAATAAGACTACTGCCCATTCCAATAGTACCTGGAAGGAAAGAGGAAAGTATGATGGGATTAAAAAATAAAATCAAATTTTAAAAAGTAGAAAAAGACAAGAAAACATAACTGCGACTAAAATTTTTATCATGCAATTTGAAAAAAAATGCATGACCATGTGAAATCAAGTCTTGGTGCTCCCCAGGGTCTTGGCAAAGTCTGATCAACAGAGGGGCCTTGAAGCTCATCTTTATTTGTTTCAAATTGAGTCTTCTTCTGGCATGTACTTTTGCATTACCCCTTCTGGAATGTTTTACCTGCATGTCAGCAACACATTTCTTTCCTATTCTAACCGAAGTAACACACCCTTCAGTTTTCTTTATAGTATTTATTGACTTATGTTATTGATATAATTCTATATTATTGAAAACTATTTGATGAAAAGACATAGTTCTGTTCACCAATGCATCCTGAGTCGAGAGCATGCTTTGATAGGTAGTGGGCATTCATTAAATATCTACAGAAGGAATGATGGGTGCATCACCGCTACAAATGTTCTTCAAAGCCTGTGCGATTAAGGTATTTGAAAATGGTATGAGAACAAGAAGGTTTTCTTGTTATAAAGACATTAGTGAGTCAGTTTTGGCATCTCTAGAAGACTGCTTCCTCGCGGAAAGGATATTTAATTGGAAAGTACAGAGGAAGGACTTTGGCAGAGCAAGGAGAGATTTGGCTGGGTTTTAATTATGAATTTGTTAAAATTGGCTTGCACTCTGTGTAGTGCCTTGAATGCTGCTCCCATGGTTTTACCTCACCGCTGGGAAAAACTGGTGACATTTTAAATGGCAGTAGATGTTGGAAAGACAAATGGCATATTAAAACCCACACACCACAGCTCCAAGCTGCTTCAAACCAATAACAACACTTAATAAAAACAACATTTCATCTCCCGAATAATGAAGGTTTCTTCCTTTGAACCCAAATGTGTGTTGCTTGCTTCCTGCAGACATGTGGTTCATTTTTCCTTTAGCAGAAGTTGGAAAACTGCCTCCTTGTTGAAGCTACGTGATTCCTCGGTTCTGTGGGGATAGTTAGGCTGCTCATCAGTCACAAGGATAGCTCCATTCACAAACTAACATCACAAAAACATGCAGGGTGATAAAGTATTGTGCAAAGAACTTTTAAAATATGATGAAAAGAAAGTCTATCGATAATTCAGAATAGAAAGCCAAAGAGCACTGAATGGCACTGTCTTGAAATTTCCCTTTTAAAAAATTTTTCCTGATAGAATACTACTTTACTAGGTGCAATCTAAGCTTATCCATACTTTGAATTAGTCAAATGTTGTAAATAACGTCTGTAAATTGAACAGAAGTGATTGTTATTTTGTTTTCATAGCTTTAGACAAGAAAATGAGCTTAAATCATCATCTAGTGAAACAAGTGATCACCGGAAAATTAATTTTAAGAAAAATGACTTCTGAAAAAGCAGAATTTAATTATTTAACTATCCTTTTTGGAATGTAATATGTATGGCCCATTCAGAAGTGAGTCTGAGTTGTGTTAGGGCTTGTTAGGTGGATGAGGCTTGTATCCTTTCAAAACTTCTTTTTGGTGGCAGAAAATTAACTTAATAATCATCTCTAAGATGCATAAATCAGAGCTGCCAAGCCACAGAGAAAAGTTGCTTAGATGTGTAGAACACAGAAGCCCTGAATTCAGAAATGTGAGACAATTAATGACAAGGCAAGATGCCGAGCCCTGGGATTCTCCAAAGAGCAGTAGCTTTTCCGGTTTTTTTTTTTTTTTTTTTTTAATTATTCCAGCTGACTCTCTTCTGGACATTTATTCTAGTTGTATCTCCTGCAGTTTTTTATTGATTTCCTTCCATCCTCATTCTTGGAGGACTCACAGAATCTCCTCGTGTGAGATTTAGATCAGCACAGAAATAGCAACCTGGCATGGATTAGAAATCCACACTCCCAATCCAGCAGTTTTCCTCTTCTACTACCTATGGTATGAGAATAACCAGTCTTCCCACACACCCTGAAAGCCAGTGTTGCCCCCTTATTAGCTATCCCTTATTACATAATTTTGAAATATTTCTCAAGTCTACCCTATTGCTTCATCCCATTTGAGGCAGCAATTTTCCCCTTCAAAAATGAAATCATTTTCTAGTTATGCCTTATCATTCTCTTCAACTGCCAATAAAATGCTCAATCCACATTCTGCCAATAAATATTAACAATGATTATTTGTTGAAAAAATCTCCTGTGTTCATTATCTTTTTTTAATGAATTGAGATTATTGGTACATTTTAGAAATCTATTATGATCACATTCTTCATTGAGAATTTGTAACTGTACATAATATATCTTGATGCTTATTTTTTCTCATTCCACTGCCTTCCCTAAACTCCCAAACCTTTAGGTGTATATGCTTTGTTTCCTTTTTCTCCTTTTTACTATCAAATTTTTTCTTTCCCTTCTTTGCTTTGCCCTGCCCACACCGAGTTATTGTTTGCCTTTGAACATTTTCTTCCTATTTCAAAATACTTATCATATAATATATATAGTATATAGTGTATATATATAGTATATATAGTGTATATATAGTATATAATATATTATATATAATATTATATATAATATATAGTATAGTATATATAATATATAATATATGAATATATGTAATATTTAATATAAATAAATAATAAATAAAATATAATATTTAATATTATAAATTATATATAAATATATATATATAAATATATATAAAATATATAGTATTTTGAGACAGGATCTTGCTTTGTAGATCAGGCTGGCCCTGAACTCACTATGCAGCTCAGATTAGCCTTGAACTCATGATGCCAGTCTTCCTGTCTCTGCATTCTGAGGGCTGGGATAATAGTTCTGAGCCACCACACCCGGCTTCTATCATATATTTTGGACCACATTTATACTTTCAGTTTCTCACACTAGACAAATGGTACAGTACATACACATCTGTGTTCTATTTATTTCACTTATGAGTATGTCCTTAAGGTACATCCATTTGGCTATAAATGTCTCTAATTTATCATTCTCTATGGCTGAGTAATACTCCATTTTATTAAAAGACCATATCTTCTTTATCCAGTCTCCGGTTGATGGACATATGAGCTATTCCAAGATTAAGCTATTACAAACTGAGCTGTTGTAAACATGGGTGCACATATGTCACTGTACTATGGTGCTTTTAATTCTTTAGTGAATATACCCAGCAGGGAAATAGCAGGGTCAAATGGAACTTCTGACCTTAGTTTTTTTAGGAATCTCTACAATGATTTTCAGAGAGGTTCCACTATTCTGCACTCATAGCAATAGTGAGTGGAGAGTGTTCTTTCTCCTCACAACTCTGTCAGCATTTGGTATTGGTTAATTTGTTGATGGAAGCCATTCTTTGTGGAGTGAGATGAAATCTCAGTGTTGTTTGGATCTGCAGCTCTCAAATGACCAGTGGTGTTGAACATTTCTCCATATGCTTCTTTGCTGCTTTTACTTCTTCATTTGAAAAATGTCTGTTCATTTCAGATGCCCAGTTTTGAATTGGCTCTTTATGTTTTGGGGGGGCTAATTTCTTTATGTTCATTATGTATTCTATATATTCCTTTATCTGAGGAACTAATTGCAAAATTTTTTCCCATGTTGTAGGTTATCTCTTCAGTCTGTTGGTAGTTTCTCTTACTGTACAGAAGCTTTTTAATAAGATGAGATCCCAGTTGTTGATTCTTTGTGATAGTTCCCAGGCTACTAAGGTTTTGTTCCTAAAGTCGTTCCCAGTGCCAATGTCTTCGAGAGTTCTACCTCACCCGTTTTGCAGTAGGTTTAGTGTTTCTGTTTTGATATTTAGATCTTTCATCCACTTGAATTTCAGCTTGGTGCATGGCAAAAGATGTAGGTCTACTTTTAATTTTTGGCAGAACTGTCTGTGTGCATGTCTTAATATTCTCCCTAAAACATCTCATTATCATCTTCTGGCTGAGAATGTCTTCTGTTCATTCCAATCTGTATGAGTCCTTTAACTCAGTATCTCTTTAGGTCCTTTAATCCATGTCAAAAATATTAAAATGTCTTGCTATTCACTGTGGTACATTTTATCTTGAATATATTCCCATTTCTTTCTACTCACACCACAAAAAAATCTGTACATATATTGACTATATACACTATCTCTAACTCTCACTGCACATTTTCTTTTGAACCCATTTAATTAGCTTTATCTCTACTACTGCTCTGAAAGAGTTAATGTCTGTACTGATATGTTGCTGTACCTAATGGCCAATACTCAGTCACCTTACTTGAAGATTATGTTAAACTTTCTCTTCTTGAAATATTGAATGCCTCCTAGAGTAATGCCCATTCTTAGTTTCTGTCTACCCTCTTAGCCACTCCTTTTCAGTGACCTTTGCCAGTCATTAATTATCTACCACATTCTAAACTTTGAGTTATTCTAGGGGAAATCATTCATAATTTTATTCTTTTGCAACTACTCCATGAAAGAATAACAACTTCTGTCTACGGACTTTCAGGTCAGGGGACTTGTGAGCATCAACACAAATATCGGACTCCCCTCCATATTTTCAAAAATTCAGATTTCTGATACATTTAGATCCTTAACATCTCCATTAAAATGTCTCATATGCATCTCAAATTTAACATAACCATAAACAAAACCCTCACTCTCAACATCTACTTGGACCTATATTTTCCTTTCCATCATTTTTCTTAGCTTGATAAGTAGCAACATTATCCTAGTCATGAAGGTCATCTGTTTCATGAACTGATTATTGGTGTCCTTCTTTCTTCCATATTCCCTGCTGGGTCCATTGCTAAACTCTGAGTTCTCTGCCATTCTACTCTGATCAGAATTTGACTACTGCTGTTCTTACTTCTTGCCGTTGTCTGAGTCCTACTTTGTGGCAAAGGCTTCTGGACTAGTTTCTCTTATTTCATAACTAAATTTCCATCATCTGTACACAGTGGTGCAGTCAATGTGATCTTCTTAGACTCTAAGTCAGACCATGTTCCTTTTTACTGCCACATCTCAGTAATTTCCTTTCACTCAAAATAAATCTTCACGCCTTAACTTGGCATGTGAAATCTTACATATCACAGCTGCTTTCAAATTTCCCCTTTCCTTCTTCTGTCCAGATTGTCTCTGACTATACCTTCCTCCTTTTTGTTCCTCAAATATTTCCTGCCTTCTTTTTTTAGTCCTTTGTTATTTATTTTCTTTGTATAGTGAACACTTACTTGGATTTCTGAATTACTTTGGCCTTCCTTCTTTTACATCTCTGTTTTAACAGTTTTCCACGAAGTCCTTTCGTGAATCCCTAGTATGAGAGAGTGCACATACCTACCTGGCCCCACCAACACTTTGTCTTCTCATTACCTTAGTTTTACTTTCTCAGTAGGAGTTACCAACACCTGGAATAGTTTGTTCTTTTATATTTATTTGTTTTATTTGTTTATTGCTCCTCAAAAGAAAACATTTTCTCTAATCGGACAGGAAATGGTCTGTTTGGTTCTCTCATTATTCCTGTGCTTAGGACAGTGCTTAGTATATGGAAGGCATCAATAGAAATGTGTTGAGTCAACCCCTTTCCACTTCTAAAAATTTTTAACATTTCAGCCAGCCAGTGGAAATATAATACATGTGACCTATTTTTCAGCAAAGCATTGAAATCCTGCTCTAATTTATATGGGTATGAGAGCAACAGAGGTGACAAAGCTGAGGTTAGAGTATTTTGAGAACCATTATGAGTTTGTAAATTACCTTTAAAAACTCTATGATTTTCAGAGGAAATGAAGTCATTGTAATCTGTTAGTCATCAGTGAAAAAAAGAAAAAGAAGTGGAAATGATAAAAAGTCATCTTGACTGGTTGGAAACAGAACTTATTTTCCTGCTTTGTAAAAGCTTCACATTTATTTTTGAAGCCTGCCCTCTCAAGCAAACTTTGACTCTCAAGCATATTTATTCAATCAAGAAGATTATTAGTACACTGCCACGCTTAGGAGAAGTGGCTTCCTGTGGCTTTATCATTTTAAGCAAGTGATGACATTTACCACGGAGATTATACATGGATTACAATTCTGTAACATACAATGATGAGGTGTCACAGTCCAAGGAAAGCAAGTTAGAGTTTAATAATTCATTACTCACAGCGGGCTACATATTCAAGCTAACTGTGTTGTAATAGCAATTCTTCAAGCTACTAAAGACCATTGCTACCAAAGAGAAGGGAAGACATGGTTTGCTCCTATGGCTCCTAAGCAGCACTGTCAAGGAGCCTGGTATTTTTCCATGACACTGACAAAATTTTTCTTAAGTGTCATCTGGTTTAATAATATCTCTTAATATTTATCTGAAAATTAAAGTTTCATCATGGTAAGACAAATTCCTAAGGATATTTCTGCAGCACTTCATTATATATTATATCATATAACAAAATGCAGATGGATTTAGCAAGTTATTTTCTGTTTTCTCCTCTGAGAGCTTTCTTAAAACTGTGTTACTCATGCATAGTTACTAATCCAATTAAATTCACATTCTGAAGTGATTCTGCCAATCTTCAGTACTTTAAATTGATGCTATCATTAATCTGGGATTGTTAATGTGGTCTGTCCTCATGGTCATGTATTTGCTAAATATTTCAGTTGCTCAGCACAATGTCATTGATGTGTATCTTTAACTGAACTACTCTTAGAGATAGATGTGTTCTTATAAGGGGCAATTAAGACAGATTCTTAATTTCCTTAAAACAATTCTTTCTTGAGAAAATATCTTCAGTTGCCATCTTGCACAAGGCTCCCTAACCACTTCATTGTGCTCTATTGAATTTTCAGACATGTGCCAGGTAATCCAGTCTTCTGTGGGCCATAAAACTCACCATGGATACAGAAGTTAGTAGAGTAGTAGATGTAAGCAAGTAAGAGAAGATCACACAGAAAAAGAGAAACTTGGGAATGATGGAAGACTATGGAAATGTTGGATATATCAGTTATTTATTTATACCTTGTAAAATATCATTGTATCCAGAAGTTACTGTTGTCTTTCTCTCATGCAACATTCTTCTACCATAAACTACCGATAATTGTAAGATTGAATGTTGAGTCTTTAGACGAAGAATGGACTGATCTCTTCTGGCACTCAAGCTCTACCCATGGTGTCTGCGTAGGGGACTGGAAGTCTTTTCCCACAGCATGGGAAGGCTCTTCACACTATTCACAAATAGGTGATATAAGCAGTTGTTTATCAAATGGCAAATAAGCAGTCAGCAAGCAACCAGGATACAAGCAGAAATGTCACAGAACACAGGAAGCCAGAGCTCACTTTGGATTAACAGATCGAGTGAAAAATATTAGTAATCGCTAGTCTTCATTTTTCCCCCTGAGATTAGTTTTACTTTCAAATTATCTTTGAGTCACTTAGAAGTAACACATATCATATGTAAGATAAATACAATTGTATAGCATACAAGGTTCACGGTCTATCTCTTTACATTTATTGTTACTGATATTTTCTGAAGAAATAAGAAGACAAGGACCTAACTGGCTGGGTGGATATGTGCAAGAAGGGATGTTTATCTACTGAATTGGGGTAGCAATATTGTATTTTTCATATACATCCTGATATAGAAGGCTTAACATGGTGACAGGTATATAATAAATGCTCAGAAGATATTAGCTTTCCTTATGTTCTTAGTTATTATTGTTGCTGTTGTTATTATTATTACTATGCCATGCACAGCATCCCGGAAGTGTTCAGAGGCATGAGGGACTAACATATGAATGCTTTAGAATAGGGGACACTTGAGCTTTACCTCACATATGTATATAATTTGACATGAAAAAGCAGAAATGACCCAAAGCTAATGAACTATAATTTCCAGTAAGCTTATTGTTAATTAAATTTGAAACTACTTATCTTTTCCCTGTACAAGATCTAAAGTAACTAAATGGCAGGTGTGGTACTAGGAAAAACTCAGGATTATCTTAGTAGTTAAGAGTAAACCACTTAAAATATGTGTGTTACTGAAATGAAGGAATTTCCATCCTCTCTTGCCAAGGTATTGTGAAGAAGAGCTGTTTTTAGAGCAAGTTTCTTCCAAAATTAAAAATGACTCCCATGAGAATTTTCACTGCCAATATGAGGCTGTATAAATCACTTCTGCTTCACTGAGGAGCTACTAGTGTTCAGAATTAATTCAGTTGGAATCTGAGAACAGGGAAAGCTGTTGGAAATGAACCTGTTGCCGTAGCACTGCACAATTTTTTCCTGCCAATCTGAGCCAACCAAAGCAGCCCAAGGACAGTTCCACAGGTACCAGCTGGATGTGACTCCCACAAATGCTCTCAGAATGTAAAACAACTCCAAAATCGGCACACATTAAGAGCCACATTCCTGATGTCATTACAGCCATTAAATCAAGTTGTGCATGTAGAGCTGAAGCCTTCCATCCAGCCAGAGCTGGACATGGGCTCTGGTTTAATAGGCCATCTGTGACTGGTCTTTTTGCCCATCTCAACCAAACAAGTGAATCAAATGTTAGGAAGGAAAGATGTCCTTATTCCATCTTTGGGGGACTATTGATGGCATTTGCATAATTCCTTTAATGTGGTGGTGTGCTGTTACTGGAGGTTCCAGAAAGAAGAGCTTAACGTTTGAAAGTATTTTGTTCTCCACAGAAATTACTGTTTGTCATAGAATACAAAATATAGGAAATAATGTGAAAACAGTCTAAGTAAAAACAGAGGCTAAGAAGTGACTCAGCACCTTGATGGCACTGAACTTGGACAGTGGGTATTCGAGAACACTGACATCAGAAGCCTGAGGCCTTTTGCTGTCATCTCCTTTTTCCAAAATTGCAGGAGTCAACAAACCTGACAACCTGGACTCCCTTGCAGCTTGCCCGGGTCAGTCCAGAAACGGATGTCCTGTGTGGCTGTGGATGGAAATACAACAGCCAGTGTGTCCTGGATTTAACTTTATTTGTATGATCCTACTGAAAGAATCATATCTCAGAGTGCTCACTGAGCCATAACCTTGCCCTCATCTCTATTGTTTTCCCAGTTGGATTCAGACTTTGTTTTATTTCTTAGTTTGCTCCCCAGCTCCCCAGATTCTCTTGTCTGATTCTACAATATCAGCCAGGGCCTGACCACCAAGTCAGCCAGGCCAACCCTTTTCTCCTTAGAGCTGCTCTCTGTCTTCCTTTCCACAGGTATTGGTAGAAATATTATACTCCTGAAGTTCTTTTGAGCCCAGGCCACACTAGCTGAGGATCCCATTTCTTTGTTTCATGTGCCCTTTGGATATACACTAATTTAATGAAAGATGACAAACTTACCTATTTCAGCCAGCAAATCTCTACCTCTCTCGCTTCCATTCTGGATGCATTCCTTCAACAAATTCTCTCACAAAGAATTCTGTCATAAGCTTTCTTCTAAGGAAACTCACTGAAGACAACCTTCCTTTCTCTTTGGTACACTGCTGAGATTCTAGGCTTGAGTCTCAATATGACTCCATTACTTCCACTGTCATAGTAGAGGCCGTACCATCACCTTAAGATTGTGTTACCATCTGCAAAGCCAGGCACACTGGGACTTGTTCTATTTCTTTTTCTCTCTGTTCTCCATAACAGAGTCTGTTACCAGATATCCCCCTCTCTCTATGCCTGTGCCAACCACAGCAAAATTGGCATGATAAAAGCATTGTTGCATAAAAGGGGAAATGCAATGGAACCTTTCAGGAACAGGATACACCTTTCTCAAGAATCGGTTTATATGTTCATGGTTATCACTGGTCCTGATTTAAAGGACGGAGTTTCTGGTGAAGGCTAATATTCATTCCCTATTCAGCAGGTTGGTGGAAGCCAGCTTGGTATTTGAGTAGAATGAGGTGATTTAAAGACTTTAGATCACAAAATACTCCAAGAAGTTTTATATGTAAAACATTTTACATGTAACAAGTTTTACTTATGAAGCCACAAAGATGACCTTCTTGCCCTCTAACTTGAAAATGGACCAAAAATAATCATCTAGAGTGAGAACATGAAGTAACCATATGATAACTTCCATTTTTCTAATCCATGTGATCTTTGTTAGGTGCCTTTTAGGCAAATATATTTTGAGTAGGTGTACAGTCAGCAAATTTTCTATTATTTACGAATTTCTAAGTATACTCTGTCAAAACACTTCCTAAAAATACTCCACATCCTTTCAATCAAGTTAAGAAAAAAATACAATCCCTCAAGGAGGAGTTTGCCTACAGAATACCACACTCTTCTAAATAAAGTTTCAGGAAAACCGTATGAGGTACTCTGTTCTACTTGTCCCTTTTGCTAAAAATTAGCTTATCAAGGACTTTCATAATATTTTAAAAGTCTCATTTGCATATGTTTTTGTAAATAATTAGAAATATTCTTGCAATGTTTGTCACTGGAAAAATTTAACAGTTGTTTGGCTAAGTACAGCTGGTTGGTAAAAGCTGTTCTTTTCTTTTTGTTTTCTCCTCTGTATTCTTCCCTTTCCTTAAGTATATTATATTTTCTACTAACTTTTCATTGTTTATGTTTTAAATAATCTTACCTTCCTTGAAACTCTGACAGCAGGTGAGCAAGTGCCATGGGAGAAGATGGGGTGCTTTGCTTTCCATCTCAGCTCCGTTTTGCCTTCTCGTGTGTCACTTACTCTGCTTCTCAGTCCATTTTGTGACCTTGTTTGAACATCACTAAAATGGGAATGTGGCAGCAGTGGGCCTGAGGGCATCCTTCATCTCTACCACAACACAGTGCTGCCATTTCTTCTCAGATTCCTCCTTCTGCCATTTGCTATCCAGCTTTTCAGATACCATTGTCTGCAGATTAGTAACTATCCCAGGTCAACGATCTACTAGCTAGACTTTTTCTCCTCAGCTTTTCTATAGAAAGTGACCATAGTATCCATCAAAGTTCTATTCTCTGCTAACAAAAATCAGCCTAGAAGTAAGCTTAGTAACTCAGGAAAGAACCAGTTCCCTGTCCTGAGCATTACTAATTACCTCTGGATTCATTGCAAATGGTGTATATTTCCTGCTCCTCATGTGTGAAATGGAACTAATAATGCTATTCTATCAGCTTTGAAATGTAGGAGTTAGTATGATGAGACTCAAGAGTGAGTATGAAGTATTACATGTCATAGAAGTCCAGTATATTGTGATAAATGACTGCATTAGCATGTGCTGCGATGTAATCTATTGTAGGTAACTCATGTTCTTTCTCATAAGGCTTTCAAAGATAAATTCCTTAATCAAAAACAATGACCCTGCAGATCTTATGGGCACGGTACCAGTCTGATTGTGGCTAGGATTGGGGCTAAAAGAGGACTTTTATAATACAATTGCACTCTAATTTACGGTTTGGAGCTTAAAAAAAATTGTTGTAGTTTGTGTAGCTGTATGCCTTTAGGGATCAGTCGCATGTAGGTATACTTCAAATGGTAAAAATCATTCAGTATGCAAGACCAGTGCATCAGGTGGATGGGTCTTTATAGCTGGAAATGTTCAGAAACTAAGATGAAAAAGGATAGGTACTTACCCCTAATCCTCTAACATTACATTTTACAATGAATACTGATCCAGAGGAACAGAATATTAAGAATTAAAGCTAATCCCAGCTTAAGAGGACACAATGAAGCCTTTGATACCTCTGAGAAAATGTCCAAAACTAACAGGCAAAGAATTTAATGGATCAACTATGGCCAAAATGTTAGATTCTTTCATTCACGAATTATGATTCTGCTGTAGCAATGGAAACATGTTCATCCAAATGGATAGAGGCCCTGTTCAGGAGCCTGCAGTCTTGCCATCCAACTTCAGTGCCTGTCTCTTCGCTTGCAACATTAAAATAACTCAAATCCCTTGTTTGTTTAGAATTTTGAATAGGAAGACTCACATAATGATAGGTTATGTAAACCCAGCCCAAGTGCAGGTGATATATTTTGATCTGTCAGAGCATCGCATGTCCACTTATATAACTTGTTTTATATGTTGTTTCTTTTCATTCTAAAACATATAATATATTCTCTGCAATTCCAAAAATGTGAGTCTATGATCCACCTCAAAGCTCAGACTGCTAACAATGTCAATGAACCTTAGATTCCTAGATTCAAATGGGGATATTAAAATTAGTATTCCTCCAGTACAGTATTTCCAGGGTCCCTCTTCCTGATACTTTTGGCAGTTTATTTCTTTTGTGTAGGTAGAACAGAAGGAGCTCATATTAAATGTCTGATAATATCTATGTTTTCATTTGTAGAAGAATTGTCTTTCTCATTAACAATATTTTATCTTTATAAGTCAGGTTGTTCTGAACTTCCTTTGACATCATATATGAGAGAGCTGAGCTTATGAAGCAATCACAAAAATCACTTCAATGCTTCCTGTAATAGATTCCATGTAATAGAATATGAGAATTTTTTCAGTTATTTGAGAATAATAGGCTATCCTGACCTCTTCTGCTAAAGTGCTACAGAAATGCCTTGATACATAATATACTTTTATAAATGAAAAGAGGATAGATTACCTGACATTCAACACGGTTTTTGCAAGCACACCAGAATAAATACTGCACTAAATGAATTTAGAAGGCCATTCGTCTGGTAATTAATGGGCTCTCGGTGGTTTAAGGATGACTTGAAACTCAGGCCTTGATAATGTCTTCTGCTCTCTACAGCAGGTAATTTAAGTCTGTGGCTGACACTGACCTGTGCCACTCACTGCATATTCCAGACGTCAGCTTTCTTAGACCATCATTACCAATGTGCACATACAAACCCTATCATAGATTTGTACAAGGCAAAGCTTTCTTGAATTCTTTTAATTTATGGTGACTTAGAGCTTTTCTTAATATATGCTTTTATGAAATATATGCTCTTATAAAACTAATCATTATATATTCAACCCAATTTTCCCATTGACTGTATAATCAGGTAATGAATATACATCAAAACCTTTACTTTTAAGACCTGGAATTAGAGGTACATGCAAGAAGAATGATTCCTAATTAAAAGAGGAAGTCCTCCCTGGGCCTTTGGATAGGCATCTAAATATTTGGTGATAGAATGTTATCAGATTGCCAACTACTATCCCTATTCCAAAGTTATTCATCTCCTTGTCCCACAGTAATGCCTACTATCATTTGGTGTGCCTTTCCCTTATAATTGTGGCTCTTATCTTGGGAACTGTTAACAGCTACCACTACTGTCAACCTTTACAATTGGATTTGTACCCTGACTTTTACCCTTTCACCTTTTGGAATCAGAGGCATAATCCATTAGAGGGACTTTACAGTCAGCCATAGCTTTAGGCTCCTAGTCAGCTCATTTTTCTTCCAACTCCTGTCTTCTAGCCCCTGGGTATACACTCTGAAAATGTATTACCAAGTAACAAAATAATAGCCGTAAAGGAGAACAAAAATAAGAGGAGGTATATGGCTTGATTCTTTGACATTAAAACCGATAATTTTTAATCAAAAGGAGTACTCAGAGTAAATCATTCAATATGGTTGTATAATAATTATGATTTCTTTCATAGAGGGGAAATTAAATAGAAAGTCTCAGGGACAAGCATCAGCAACAGCTTAAATAAAAAGAATTTTTGGGTTGAAATGTCACTCCATTTCAATTTCAACCTTCAGTGTGAGTGCTTCTGCCACTATGTTTTGAGCTTTTCAAGGCAAACATAGAAGAAATTATTTATTGTCTTCTAAACCATCAACTTATAGTCAGTATAACTTATCACCATTGAAACTGGTTAAGGCTGAATATTAGTTTTTCTTCACAAATAACCCCTAACTAGCCTGCATTTGTATACAGCAAATGTGGCTGCAAGTTAAAGAACCTTTAATCCTCTCTCTGACTTGGTCTATCATCTTTCAAGTCTGTGTTCCTGAAAACTCTGAATAATTAGCTCTGACATTAGTAACCCTTCTCTAAAGTCAGTATTTTCAATGCTGAGTAGCACTTTGCACAGCACTTGATACAAAGTAAGATTTTTATAATGGCTACTATGACGCCTCTGAGCTTCCCACAGCCTATCAAATTGTTTTTGAGTTTTGAGGTTCAAGTTACTATACTACAGACTATAAACAGGGTAGGTTAGGACCCTGCAGTTTTCTATAGCAGAGCCAGGAAGAAGCCTCTAAATGGTGAGAAAGGGCTAGAATATTCCCGCTAGCTCCTTTGAATTTACCTGTCCACCTGGATTCAGCATCAACAGCACTAATTTTTTTCAGTTTTCTCAATTAATATTTTTAAATGATGACATTAAAAAATTCATCATTTCTCAACTCAAGGAGTCATTAAGCTGAAACTGAAAAGGGAAGCAGTTGGAATAGACATTTAGGAACTGTGGAAGCACAAGAAGATTATCTAATTTGTATCGGTATGTCATCAGCTTGGACGGTTATCACCAGTTTATTACTTAATTTCAGTAAAGACACTTGTTATGGTTTAGATCTAAAATGTCTTTCAAAAGTATCACAGCCATTTAGTGATTCTCTATCTCAAAATAAAAAAATAACAAGGCCTGAGGGTATAGCTCAATGTGAAAACCCAAGATTTAATCCCTAATATGGGGGAAAAAGAGTTTCATATATTTGGGGGGGGGTTATTGGAAGGCAATGGGAGTTTGAGTGCTCTAACTTCATCAATGGATTCATCCATTGAGACCCTAATTTGGTAGCATTTCTGGAGATGATAGAGACAAATGAGGTTGGGCCTGGTCCAAGAGGGTGAATGGGACTGTGATCTTGGGTCAGTATCTTCCATATCTTGTGTATGCCCCCCTCTGTCTCTGTCTCTGACTCTCTCTGTCTCTCTGTCTCTGTCTCTCTCTTTTTGGCGCTCTCTCTCTCTCTCTCTCCCTGCTTCCTGGCTGCTGTTAAATGAGCTGTTTCTCCCTGCTTCTTCCATGACATTCTGCTTTACCATGATCCCAGAAGCAGAGTCAACTTACTATGGACTGAACCCTCTGAAGCTTCGATCCAAAATGAACATTTCTCCTGAATTTGTTTTCCTCAGGCATTCTGCCACAATGATGAACGTTTGACACAATGCTCAACTCATTTATCCTCACTTTCTTCATCTCTGAAATGAAGTCTTTGAGTTTGTCATTTATAGATAATCTTAAAAAATTCCTTAGATATCTAACCTTTATAGTCAGGGCTAAGTATTTGCACAAATGATACCTATATAAATTTGCCAACTAAATACATATCATTTTTCTTCAGCATAGTAGTAGAAATTTCAGAAGAAGAATTTACAGTACATACTTTATACTACTTTAGATATAGTGAGTTTTACCTACAGTTTAAATCTTCAAAGCATTTTTGTCTCAAAACAAGTGAAAATAATATTGGTTAACAAAAAAAATTCATTTTGTATTGATATGGTTCTTAATTTCTACTTTTCCTTGAGACAGTAACTTTGTTGTTCAAACTGGTCCTGAGCTCAGCCTTGAACTCACAGCAATCTTCCTGCCCTGCCTCCTGAGGGCTGAGATTACAAGCATGAGCCACGACAACCAGCACTCTGGTATGTGGTACTGATTGCTGGTGAGCATGAGTCTCCACACTCAACATTGTTGTATGTAGTTACCCGGGATTGAACCTGAGCCCTTGCACTTGCAAGGCAGGTGCCAGAACCACTGAGCTAAATCCCTGGCCTGACCCTTAATTTCTGTATTTATCTATTCACAGATTGTGACAATAAAAGCACTTTACATATTGGCATTTGACACAGGATTTGAAACTAGTATATTGAACTAGGATAAATCAAAAATTTATATCAGCAGATTCTTTGAAAAAAAAAAAAAACAATAAGTTTCCCTTCTCAAGAGATGTATTTCAATCAGGAATAGAAACGAACGTATTGAATTATTTCAGTTGCTACATAAAAAGTCTCAAAACCTTTTTTGTTAGAACCATTTAGTGATGGTTCTAATAAGAATGTGAAACACAATTTCTCATGATTCTCTGAACACGTAATTTGAGTAGTTGTTTTGCTGGTCTCATCAGGCATCACTCATGTGACTGGAGTCACGTGAACAGTTCACTTGGAAACAGTTCTATTCGTATTTGGGATCACACAGTAGCTCCAGGTTCCCTGAGGGTGAGAACCAGGGCTGCCTGCCTCTTAAGGCCTCTGTGGAATTCGCAGTTTTACCTCTACCACATCCAAGCTATGCCTGATTGGTCAAGACAAGTCCAAAGGCCGTTCCAGATATAAGAAGTCGAAAAAAACCGACATTGCATTCTGATGGGAAAAGCAGCAAAATCACACTGCAAAAGAGGAGAGATGACAAGCAACTCTGTGCCAGCACATCATTTCCATATTGGGATTAGATAAAACTTTGATTTCTTGGTTTAACGTCCTTGCAATTGCAAAAAGAAAGAGTGGTTCTTCTGATTAACTAAACTCAAAGTAAATGAACTAAACTCAAAGTTTCTCTGTGGAGAAATTTTTCAAGATTACTATTTTCCAGGTTTTTGTGGTGCTCAGTTAACCTCATCTCTTAAAGATAAATTTTCAGTCGATGTGAATTGGTTAATGCTTCTTTTGAATTTGTAAAATAATTTCTTTACTTAAGACTTTGTATTTTCTTTCAAGGAAACAACTGAGTATAATTTTTTTTTCTTTTTTTAGTTATTTGAGACAAGGTCTCACTTTGTAGTTCAGGCTGGCCTTGAACTCACTATGTAGCTCAGGGTAGCCTCAAACTCAGCAATCCTCCTGCCCTGCCTCCCGAGTGCTGGAATTATAAGCATGAGCCACCATGCCTGGCAGTAACATAATTCTTAAGACATTTATCTAAAGCATTCAACTTTTTAAAAAAGAAAACCAAATCCTTAATATATTCTTTTATACCAAAAGCTTTTTATTAAAAGGTGAAAAACCAGGAGAAGAGTATTATTGGAAATTATTGACTTAGAGAGGTAGATTACAACCACTTTCACTAATGAGAACTCAGAGTATTGCTTATAAAGAGGTCAATGGGCATCGAAGTATTAGCAATTGGCTGACAAAGCCAAGCTGGCACATAGTACAGAGCTTCAGTGCAAGAGTACAGGTTAGGTAAAAATCATCTGATTCCTGTTATTCCTGTCAGTTATACTACTCTTATTTAATTGGCTCATCATCCCTGGTTGTGTCACAAGATGGCTTGGCGTCCACAGAAATATCTCATGTGATCTGACTCATCCATTGCTACCAAAGTGATATTCTTGTTGGATGCTATTCAGGGCCCAGGGTCATGGAGTGTGACACCCTCATACTGTTTGTGACACCTTGTGGAAGTGGCCAGTCTGATGCACTGATCTACTATATAAGGGTTGAGATATTTGGCATTTTATGTGAGCACTCTCTCTCTAGCTTCCATGGCCCCCACAGTACAGGAACCATGCTTTCTCCTGTGGAGAAGTGGAAGAATGTTGGTTTCTCTATTTTGTGCCAAAGTTTTTTCACCCATATCTCTAGCTCTACTGCTTGTCCTCACATGTTCCATAACCATACTTCATACATTTGCAAAGGCCCTTTGATCTCAGCCTGCAAAGGGTGTGTATTTAATCTATGAGGATGGTATGCGTGATCATACCAGGCTGTTGTTCTCATGGACCTTCTTTTCTCTCCACTCTAGCAAACCTACAAGAACTTCTCTCATCTCACCCCTCTTGGCGTCTTTTCTTGCTAGAAATAAAAAGAGATGTAAGAGTCTCCAGAAGCAAACACTGTAGAAAGATGGACCACAGCAGCTTCTCGAGGTTGTGGAACATGCCAGAGATATCGGAGGATAGGGTTAGGGTCAGCCAGAATTTCAGAGACATGACTATAAAAATTTTAACATTCATACTTGTTTTGGGGGGTTTCCCTGACAGGAAGGTCAAATTTTTGAATATTGATTTTGCAATAATATCTATAGTAATCCTACATCATGCCCTAATATTTTGGAAATTTCAATGAATTTTTAAGAGGTCTTTTTGTAGAATAGCATAGTATATTGAAGAGACTTTATGTATGAGTTTAAATCAGGTGGCAAATGACAATAATAACACATAATTCTAGGATTATCTGAAGAATTACAGAGGAGTAACAAACTTTTGATATAAAGAAGCAGCATTATTTTGCAACTTAAGAACATTCTTAGGCCCCGAGAAAATAGTTATCTTTTTTATCACACTTATATTAAACTGTGTTATCAGGAAATATTACACAGGGTATTGTTTTATTAGCTATTAATTATAGTTAGAAAAAAGACAAGAAACACAAAGCAGTATAAGCTGTGCCTCCTATAAACACTTGAGGAAATGAGCTATTGAGAATTCATAGAATAGACATTTACTGAAGATTAAGTAGGAAAAAATGACAGTTCTAGGGGTTAAAGACAGAGTTGAGAGGCAGACACACACAATCTCTGCCCTCGTGGAAAGGAGGCAAACAAGACCCAAATGCCCCCAGCACACATAGCTGATTGAAACAGGCGCACCGAGGCCAAAGCAAATGAATTAAGGGGGGATCAGAGGAGGGTCTTTGAGTCAGCGACATTTGAATTGAAATCTGAAGAACCATACTGAGCAGACAGCATAACAACCCAGGGTAGTAGGCTGGAGCTGACACAAAATCTCTGGAGGAAAAGCAGATCTTGAGAGGCAAGGAGCAAAGTGATAGAAGTGCTGATACAAAAGCAGGAAGCAGGCAGAGCTATGCAGGTCTGTGTTTGGTACCCCAGAGAGAGAAGTCTCCTTCTGAAGGCTGTGCCATCAACCAGTACTGCTTACCTTACAAGCCAGAGAGCTCTTCCTGTGTTTCATGCTTCAAACATAGGACATCCTGCTTTGCACTCCCAACCGCTATTCTGCATTCAAACACACACCACAGACCAGTCCCCACCTGTTTACAAGACTTCCCCAAAGTACTGTTAGCTACACGCTCTTCCATCTAGAGTCAGAGTCTGACTTGCTTGTAGAAGCAAGATACACTGTAATGTAAGGAAGAAGAGAAAGCAAGATGACTCCCTCCATTAAAAACTCTCGTGGACTTTTATTCCTTTGCCTTGTGTGCAAACTGATTACTCCATCTGTGCTTTTTCTAGCTCCTTTTAACTGCCAATTCCAAAGCTTTTAAGAATTTTTATTTTTGGTAATCTTTATTGCCAATCTTAGATTTTGGATATGATCTGATCACTCCAGCCTTTCCTTTGTAAGCGCAATGAAAATTTGAGGTATTTTGCTACTAAGAACAATGACTGATAGTGACGGCGAGAAGGAAGAGATAAAAATAATAATAATAAATTTAATGTTTTGCCCTTGCAGATCTGTTACCTGCAGCCACTTTTGCATTTCTGAGGTCCCGAGATGGGCTGATGAGCTCCCCTCATGTCTGTTATTTAATGTCAGTCTGTCATTCTTCCTTCTGGTTCCAATGAGTAGCCACAGTAAAATTTTTTTTACAGTAGTGCATGGATTTATCTATTGGGAAAGGCCCAGTTTCCCAAGGTGCTGTATTCTAACCCAGCTCCACTATAAAGAGCCTCTTTGAACCAACTATGTGTCAAGCATTTTGACACTGTTTCCCTTTCGGCAACTAACATAGTAATCCCTACTTTATTTGCTTCACCAAGATCCAGTGAGGAATACATGAAAGCACATCACTATTTATGGACCCATCAGTGTGTAAAAAACACACCATGGAGAATTATCTAACAATTCTAAAGCACAGTATATTTCAAAAGTGAAATAGACACAGAAGGGCCGGGGATTTGGCTCAGTGGTTCCAGAGCCTGTCTTGCAAGCGCAAGGGCCTGGTTCAATCCCCGGTAACCACATAACAATACTGGGCATGGAGACTCATGCCCAGCAGCAGCCAGTACCACATACCACAGTGCCAGGCGTGGTGGCTCACGCCTGTCATCCCAGCACTCGGGAGGCAGAGGCAGGAGGATTACTGTGATGTGAGTTGGAGGCTGAGCTCAGGGCCAGCCTGAACCACAAAGCGAGACCGTGTCTCAAAAAAAAAAAAAAAAAAAAAAAGAAATAGACACATAAGCAAAAATATTATTATGACCAAAGTGATGAGTTAATCAATAATCAAATATATGTTCAATTTTATCTTCTGGAGAAAAAAGAATTATTACTATCTCTACTATGTTTAGTTCTTATATTATTACTATCTGGAAGACAGCAGAAAATAAATGGGAAACAGGATATCATAAAAATATAAGACTGAATGAGTAGTTACTTTTAAAAATAAACTCTTGGTTCTTTTATACTATAGTAAAAATAACTGAAAATATCTTTGTTATCACATTATTTTCAAGTAAGAGATATAGAGGAGAAACCATCTCCTTCCCTTGATAATCTTTCAGTATGATTTCTGGCTAGTGTCACTTCAGTTCTATCACACTGATAATTATCCTTCTTTCAATAAGCCGTCTCATTACAAAGTTGCTACTGTTAATAGATTTTTCAGTTGGATATAAAAATAGTTAATGCTACAATGTGAGGGGTAGTGATCCGTCTGAGGGATAGGACACTGAAAATAAAGTTGTTTACTTTTATATCCTGTTAGCAAAGGAGTTTGAGTGACATACTATTACTTTAATGAAATAGAAAATGCCTAATACAATCTCTTGTAGCTACAATAAATTTCCATCCCATTCCATTGATTCCAGATTGCAAAGCTACTCAAAAGTTATTTGACAAGGTCATTTTCTAGTGTTTCCTTTTAGTCATCTGAAATGTTCGAAATCAAAATTACCAGAGCTGGAATCTGATGGTGGGAATCAAAAGAAGAAATTTAGGTGAAAATTGCTTAAACTCAAGCACTGGAGTGAGAGTTCCCTGGACAGAAGAAAAGTGAGCAGATCAGGGAAGTGCTAGACGTAGTTCCTGGGCTACTTCAGAGCTGTTAAATTGTTTTTTTCTCCTTCAAGAATTAAGGACAGGAACTACTTTATCCTGACCTGTTTTATTGATCTCAAGGCAATAGGGAAATAATGAGCAGTTTTGCCTCATTAATCAGCAAACATTAGAGAAACATTACACGTGTGGGTTTTAGAAGGACAAGCATGGACAGATAGGAGAACATGGGCCATGCAACATGAGCTGTCATTCTGCAACATGCTGTGTGACTTGAGAAACACATGCCTGGCCTGGCAGAGCCTGTCTCCCGAGCCCTGTTCTGTTCTTGTCCTATGCATTGATTTCAGATAGCATTTCTTATATGAAAATTTCTAAACAAGTTCCCATCTATAAATATATGCCTCCTAGAATCTGGCCCTGTTGTATGTCACTCAGTAGTACTCACCACATTTTACTGTGATCAATTCATATTATCCCATAGGGCAATATTATTCCCTAAGGAGTGCTAGGAAATGTCTAGAGTCATGTTTAGTTGTCACAAGTAAAGAAAAGAGTGCTTGCTACTGACATCTTACGTACAGAGGCTGTGGACACTGCGATGTCCCACACAGGCTGGCCCTCCGGAAGTTATCCTGTCCAAAGTGTGTGGTATAAGCTTGAGAAACACCACTGTACCTCTTTTTAAAAATATTTTTGTCACTATATTTTGTTCTTCATCAAGGTGTTTACTTTTAATATACTTCAATTTTTCTTGATTGTTTGCAAAGACCAATCTGATATATTGGCTTTAAGACAATAAATAGATAAAGAAAAAAAAGAAAGATCAGGGTATGGGGTGAAATCAATAAGTATATAAAAATATATAAAGCTGAAGGAGAACAAAAATAATTTATTGACAAATAATTCATTTAAAAACTCTCATTAAATATGAGTAACTGCGCTGGATACTCAAGGATAAAGTTTAGCAAGCTACAGTTCCTGCATGTTTGTTTTTGTAATGATTTTGATGCAGAGGATGAGTCTTGAAAGCGAGGTCATGACAGTGACTCCCCATGTCAACACTTAGCCCCAGGAGTAGTGCAGACATCTATTCATTGAGTCCCCCAAACCTGAAGGCTGCTGTGCTCTCTTCCTACCTCCCCATGTGTAGTTCTTTACGGAGACCAGTAGGTTTTCTCTCCCAGGCCCAGGCCACACATTGCCCTTGGATTAAATTTTCTGTGACTGTAGACTTGCATGCTCAATCCCCGGCTGCAGGGCTTGGGGCCTAGTAATGTGGCCACACAGGATGAACTTTAACGTTAGTTTGTGGCTTTTAGTAATTTCTTTTTTCAGGACTTGCTTGCACTAAAGGAGTGCTGTGCAGGGGAGGACAAGCCGGCAACACTATCCACAGAAACCCAGGTGTATCACTCGTCAAGTAAAACACAGTGATTACTGATGATGGTACTTTGAGTCACTTACATGACTGTGTCTGCAAAGATGGGAATTTACTCATTTGTTAAACTTGGCCTTAAGTTTTTTATTAACTGTTATAATAGAAAATATATTTAAAATATATTAAACAGTTACATTAACTATTTTGTGTATATTTTATATGAGGCCCTTGGGCCCTACCAGCCGAAAGTTTGGGCGTGCGTGGCATACTGTGAAGAGTAAATCCTTACCACGCACTCCACGGTATCCACCTGCTCCTCCACTGGCCTCCACGAACCCCTCCGCTTCCTTCACCTACTGTACCCCTGCTCCTGTTGTTGGGTTCAGCCGCATTCCGTCCTCTCCGGCCCCCACAGTATTTGAGACATTTTAGGATCTTTGTAAATACCTCGTCTTTGCGCGTCTCTCTTTTGCCTCTTTTTTTTTTCTTCCTGATCAAATCTCCCTCTGTTTAGCTTTCTCGGTCCAGGGCCTCCTCCTCCTCAGAGATACTTCCTTTAATTACAGTTTGGGTGAGCGTTTCCTCCAGCTCCTCTGCGTCCCTGTCGTTATAACAATTTCTCCTGGAACTACGCATTAATTTGTATGATGGCCTTTGTGTTCGGTCACCACAAAGTCAGAAGTTCTGAAGGGCTTTCTGCCGTTAGGACACAGCAAACACTTGCTGAATGAATAACAGAAGGAAAGAGTTTGTGAGTCTGAGGATGTATCACAGATGTCAAATAGTAAAATAAGCTTTTACATTAATGCAAAATAGAACTGTAGTGCTCTGTTATTTCAAACCGGAACTGAGAAATACCAAAAGATGAGAGATATGCTTCTCATTGTCATATAGTTTCTTATACAACCTGATTTTTATAGGAAATTTTTCTTTTTTCCAATAATTGGTCTTATTGGTACTTTTTATATATACATCAGGATCAAAATCAACATTGAAAATTTGTACCAGTATAATTTAATTCTCATTTTTTCCCATTTCCCTCCCCAGCTCCACCCTCTATGTACATAAGTTTTGTTTTCTTAATTTTAATTGATAGTTCATTTTCAGAAGTTTCTGGAGAGTTTTTTTTAAAAGATACATGTTTGAATTCCACTAGAGACAAGGAAATATTTTTCTTATGTTTAGTATTAAGAAAACGTATTATAATTTATCTGTATTACTTTAAAATATATTTAGTAACTGCTTTTGAAATATATTCTGCAAAGTTACCTGTTTCTCCACCAAAATCACTTTCACTATGGATTTTCTTTTACTACCCATAGTAAAAGCAGCTAGTTTCATTTTGTTTATTATATTTTCTGTGGTTGCCTATTATTCTAATATTTTCTGGACATCCCTTAATCTACTGAATAAACAATGAGTAATATTTCTCACTCCTCCTCCTCCTGAGAACAAAACAAAACCATAAGCTTGTCTTTTAATTATGATTCCTAAGTTCTTCCACTTGCCAGACAGTGAGAAATTACAAAGTTGTAAGCAGCAGTTATTTACACCATCACTTTTTTTTGAGTCTAAAAAGCTATCTTATACTACTTATTATAGGTCCAAATTTTTACTTAATGAACTAATAAGGGAATATAAATGACTTTCTAGCAAAAGATATAAGTAAAGAAGTTGGAAGAATGTTCTTTTATGTATGTATTAAAAACATAGGAATTGATAACCCATTTTCCTGTCCCAAATGTATACTAGTAATCTTGGCAAAAGATACAAGATTAAGTAATTATAAGGAGTCATTTAAGCTCCAAAATTTCTTAATGGTAGTGAATAAGATTTTCATTATTTTTTAAATAAAATATAGACACATGCCAATAAAATGGAGGGCTTTCCTATTTGGTATCATTTGTATTTCTGTAAGAAACTTTTGAAATGTTATTTCAGCTTGCCCCTGTCAGCCCCAGGTTCCACTATACTTCCCCTGTAAGGGCTGTGGGTGTAGGTGAAGCCGCCTCTCCAGGAGACCAGCGGGCTGAGGGCCAAGGAGGCAGGGCTGGCCTTCTCGCCCCACCTCAACCAAAGTTGCTGCTCTGACTGTAGTTAAAAACCGAAAGGTCAAAGAATTTAAATCATGGTTTTGAAAGAAAGTAAGTATTCTTAAAACAGTGATATTAACTGAGTGTAAATGCTAAGCTTTTCATGCTCATGAAGTCTGTCAGAAGTGTATAGCAAGTGAGCTGGGTTGAAGTTATACATCTAGTAGGATTGAAACTTTTGAAGCCTCTCTATTGAACTGGTAAAGTCCATCTGTTAGGACTCAACTCAAACAAGTTTGAGCGCATTTGAAGAGAGGAAAAGAAAAGCCAGGCATAAAAGAAATTGATTTAGAAAAAATTAATAGCTCATAAAATACAGTACTTAAAGATTTTGGTTAGCAAATGAGACTGGTAAATGAAAAATTCCAAGTTTTTTTTCACAAAAAGATAGCAAAGCACAGGGAGTATGGCTTTAGGACTCTTTACATGGAGTATTTAAAACATTTTATATAAGAATGGCGCGGGGGGTGGGGAAAAAAAAGAATGGCAGGTTTATACAGTTCATTTTACTAGAACCGCAAACTGCTGTCAATTCCGGGGCCTTCAAAGAAATGGTCTGAGGCAAGTGTAAAGGACACGGTAGACTTCGTAAAAACACCAGGAGAATCTTACAGCGATGGCAGAAATTGAGGAGAGTGACGTTATCCTGTGTACACGGCAATATGTAAGTGAATAGGGGCCGGATGAGAGAAGGAGAAAGTCACGCGCCTGGTGGGCAACAGCTCCAGCCAAGGAGCCTCGTTCCCGCGCAGCCTCAGAACTTCGGAGGAGCTGGTTGGTAGCCTGTACATGCAGATGGGCCGCAAGTGTCACTGGAACACGATGCCAGCTCGGAATGCTGTACTCTTTGTACCTACAGGCTGGTGAGGCCTGGGGGAAACAGCAGGAACTTTTATGACTCACGAAATTCATAAACTGACTCTTGATTCATACTGATCTTTTCATCCTTGCATTCTTCAGTCACTTCCATTAGCTGTCACTGCTGGCTTAGTCTCTCTTGAAATGTCACAGATGTGGATATTAATGTGTTCTTTGCCGATTGTGCTTATTCTTCAATGGAAGTGACTATTATCTTTGATAATTTAATGAGGACTTTCATTCCAAAGATCAATCATATGCATCAGATTCCAGGAGCCATGGATACTCCTTACCTAGAATATAAATGAGACTCATTATATTAACTTAAACTTTCATGTTGGGGAGAAAAAAACATCTGATTAGACTAACCATATGTTTGAGAAACAATGGAAAGTCGTTCCAAATATAAAACGCTCAGGGTGTAATAGTGACAAGTATTTCACTTGGCTTATTGAGCCCAACATCGTTCTATTTAAAGGACTTTTGTCATGGAGTCACAGCACTGGAAAGATACATCCATATGTCACATGGTCTGTCCTTCTGCCTTCACACAGATGGTGGTCTAGCATACTTTAATACATCTTCAGGAATCTCTTCTTTCTGTACTCATGCCAAGAGTGAATATAAAACTTTCCATGCACAGAGAAAAATCAGACTCACCAGTCCAATGTTGCTTTCATATTCTAGAAGTAATTTTAACTACTCTGCTACTAATTCTTTTTTATCTTTCTAGCAATTAAAATGGAAACTGTAAACTAAACAAGGAATGACACAGGGTAAACTATGAAGGACAAGGCACTGGAGACAAGACCAGGATAGAGATTCTCTGACTGTAAAATAAAAAATTAGTGCTTTTATGAAGGCAACACCACCAGTGCAAAAATAAGAGTCATATGAATAAAAGTTAGATTATGGTAAACTAGTCTGATAGACAAAATAGTTACCCAGTCATGACCTTGTTCAGGTTCCAGCACTTGGGAATATGTCATAATATGTGGCAAAAGAAACTATAGATGTGATTATCTTACAGGTTTCAAGATAGGAAAGTTATGCTGGATTATTCAGTAGGCAAAAGCGAACTACGTGGGTTCTTTTTCTTTCTGCTTTCTTTTTCTTTTCCTGAACTTTGTAGTTCAGGCTGGCTCTGAGATCATTATGTAGCCCATTCAAGACTTGAACTAACAGCAATTCTCCTGCCTCTGCCTCCTGAGAACTGAGATTACAAGCATGAGCCACCATGCCTGGCATTTACATGGCTTCTTAAAAAAGGAGAATCCTTCCCAAATGGGATGAGAGCAAATAGTTCAAATTAGAAGGAGTCAAAGAAGACAGCTCCATGGAAGAACAGGCAGAGATGTGACGGAGTAGGCTTTGTGATAAAAGGAGAGTTCATGAGCCAAGCAATGTGCAGAGTCACCACAACTCAGACAAAACAAGGAATCACTTTCTCTCCTGGATCCAAGAGAGAAGAATGTGGCTCTGTACCCAGGCAACACTCATGCAGATTCTAACCTATAGAATGTAGCCAATAGAATTGTGTCATTTTAAGTACTAAGTGCATGGTCATTTGTTATAGCAGCAATAGAATACAGTCAACTCTCATAGTTGGCTCTTGACTGTCAACATTTTATTCTTACAGTAAAACCGGGGTGGTCCCATGGAAATGAAAATCAGATCACATTTCTCTGCTACTAGAAAGCTTCTTCCAACTTCCTGTCTCGCTTAAAATATAACTAAAATTCTTCCTAACAGCTTCGAAGGCCTTCTATCTGTATTCTGTCTCCTCAGAATTGTGTCTCACTCCTCTCATTCACTTTATGTATAGCAGCAAGGATCACCTTGCTTTTCAGAGAACTCACTAGGCCTTGGTACTATATATATGGTGCATCTACAGCTGGCAATCTCTGTCTCGAAGCGATGTGCAGTTCACTCCATACCATTTCTTTTCTTTACTCTGATAACATCCAATCAAGAGAAACTTTTGTCACCACAAATAAAGATCTAGGCTCAGTGGGAGGGTGACTAGGAATGAGTCATGTGCTTATACCAATGGCCTACCACCAATGTATTCATTATGTATGGCAAATATGTATTAATAAAACTTTCCTATTCATACTTTTAGTTCTTCTTATCCATTTTTCTTGCCTTACATTGTGCCCTAATACATATCACCATATTACATATATTTTACTCATTTATATTATTCATTATCTTTCTCCATTCTATAGAATGTAAGACCTACTAGAGCATGGAGTGTCTTCTATTCCTGGCTAATTCTCCAAGAGTACAGTGCTTCATATATATTTATTAAACAAGAATAGGAGAATCAAAAGAGAGAATGACCCTGAATATTTATTTCTTTAATATAATACTGTTATTTGTATTCTATGTGATTTAAACATCAGTCCTATAAGGATAACACACAGCTCCCAACACAAACAGTTTTATGGTTTATTCCAGATTACTTGATTAATCTTTCTCTACTCACAGTCCGGTTTTCAGCTTGTCTCCCCTAAACTCATCATTGCCACAGTCCCTGAGTAGCTGCGATGGTGGAATTGTCCTTGGCACCGTTCATGCCATTCGTTTCGCCTTGTCAAACTGAGCTGCACTCAATAGTGTATATACAGCATTTCCTCATCCTAGTCTTAAATTGACTTCAACTGGAATTCAGGGGCTGGAATGCACTGTTCTACCACTAACAACTAGCAAGATTATCTGGGATGTAGTTTATCAACTTTCACATAGAGAGAAAGATAGTGAATTTCTTTTTTCCCTCTCCCTTTATTTTCATTTGAACTTCATTAAAATTTACCAAGTAGTTCCTGTACTTAACTTTCCCTTCTTCACTGCAAATCAATATGTGTATCATTTGCTTTGGGGATTTATTGATTCACTGTACCTGGTTTAAAGAGCTCATTACTGTGATGGCATTTTCTAATGAAACTTTATAAGTGAATGCTGTCATTCTCACAAAGGAGTAACTCCAAATCTTTCTGCTATCCACCATTTGAAATTGTTCTCACCTCAGTTAGAGTTTCTTTATTGTGTGTTACTATTATTTTTCAAGTAAGCTATCTGGGACTAATTTTGATAGAAAGCCGTACATGCTGTACATTTCATGGCATTCAATCTGATTAGATTTTTAAGTGAACATTAACATCCATTATCTCATCTGAATATGACAATAGTATAGAGACATATTAGGTAAAAATTGACACAAAATTGACACTCAGACTTATAATATTACCTAAGGTGAAATAATTGTTTAAATACACGGAGGTGAGGTATTCTGGTATTGTTCTGTATTATGATGGTTAGTATTCCAATGCTGAACCAGGTTTTGTAATGAGCCATGTAGTTATTCTCTATTAACTCCAGGTAGATATCACCTGGGCTGCTTTGACACTTCAGAAGAACATATTTAATCACAGATTCAGTCCTTCTGTTAACCAGCTCTTCTATACTGGGGAAAATCTAATTTCTAGTAATTTCCTTCAACTGGATCAGTTTTCTAGGAGAGTGCACAGTATCCTTTATCTGCCTCTATAATGGACAGTGCAGGTACTAGGAGCATGTGGGTGTCACCATGGGAAAGGCAAACATCCCCTTCTTGTGCTTGTCAATTCCATCCAAGAAAAATGTAGTTCAGTAAGTTGCAGAACAGTGTTTCTCAAATAACAGGAGAAAACTAACATCCAAACCTCAAGGAGCTGCTATAACTGGTGAGGAATAGGAATTTATTCCATTTCCCAGGTTTCTTAGACACAAAAAGGTAAGAATGTTGCTGTAAGTAATGATTTCTGTTCCCACAAGGAGACTGTAAGAATGATGTTGGACTGTCCCACTACCCAGCCCTCAATTCCTGCGGACATATTGTGTGAATGCCTTGGAGGCACCCACTGCCTTCTCTGCTCACAACTCTCGTCTCAGAAGGCCACAGTAACCTGCAGCTGGAGGTTGGTCACGCCACTACAGCTGCAGCTCTGTTGCTGAGCATGAGTAGCAAATTTTATGCTAAGGAATGAAGTAATAACAAGTGTTGAGTAAATGGATTGCTTTTCGTCGGTTGTCCTCTAAATGCTCAAGAGCAGTATTTGTGAAGTGAGACTGTCAGGTTATTTCACTCTTAGTATCTAGAGAAGAGTCTCCCTGAGTCTGATGGATGGTTTTAGTGTGGGAATGTTGGAATGAATCACTCATAAATGAGGAAAGAATTTCACATACTTCTGCAGCTGAGCAAGATGGAGATTTCTAGGGTTGTCAGTGCTCTGCTGAAATGACCCTTAAATCCACTTTTTAAAAAGAAGCCAACCAAACATTTTCTGTGAGCAAGTTTTTTAAATGTCTTATTTTATGATTACATAAAAAGCATTTAGTTGTAAATTTGCTTACATTATTTGGCTTAACTGTATTTATATACTATTTTACTCTAGAAATTACACAGATTATTTTTAAAGGAATATAATAGAGCAAATACATTTTTGCATTTACCTAAATTTTTGCATTAAAGTTATATGCTTTGAGTGACAAAGACTTAAGAAACAGTTAAAATGAACACTATTTTGTTTCATATTTTAAGGGAATGGAGATCTCTTTCTAATTAAATGCAATAGAATTCAAATGACTAGAAAATTATTTTTAGAAGAAAATTTAAGGAAATGTTTATTTAATCACACTTTAAGGCAGGATTGCATTTACTGCATTTTGGTTTTCTATGAAATTGTATAATTTTACAGAGCCTCGGAGCCTAAATCTACTGCTGTGCATTTAAGAATTGCTTTATTTCAGATGGCTCTCTGTGTATTTAGGTGCAAGATGTGAGCAGGATCCACTCAGGAAGCTGGTGGGACTTTCTGAGCAAAAGGAGCCATGTAATGTCATTTTCCTAACATTTTGAATAATATCATAAGTGAATCTAAAGTGCTTTGATTATTTTGATGTAACTAAGCTTAGACTTAAGTTTGGTAAGATTTTGACTGAAATTAGCTCCTTCCTTTCTTTTTTCTTTTTTTTAATTGAAATCTTTATTGGTACATTACATATACACATCATGATTGCACTCCACAATGGGGATTTGTACCAGTAGAAGACACAACTTAATTCTCATTTTTTTCCATAGCCCTACCCACCCTACCACCCCCTTGTATATGTACAATTTGTTTCCTTTTTTTTTGTTATAATCTCATTATTTTTCCCCCTTCACCCTATTACACTTTGAGTACTTTCTATTTCACAATATATAACATACAATTCTAGAACTCATTTACATCTTTATTTTCTCATACCAGAGAAAAGACGCAATATTTACCTATCTGTAACCTATTTATTTGACTCATGAGGATATCCTCAAGATATGTCCATTTAAGTATAAATGAATATAAATTAGCTCCTTCTTCTGCAATGTCTTCCCTGATTCTAACTCTAGAATCAATTACTCCTATCTTTTTTCTTAAAGCATTATTTGATTTAAAAAAATATTCAATCATTGTGCTTTTACCAAAATATGTTTTTGAGAGCAGACTTCTGAAGGGAAAATAAGAGAATCAATTTAAAATAATTAAAATACAATACATATATTGAGTAAAAAATAGTCCCTACTCTTAGCTATGGAAACACGTGAGGCCATCTCCATTCAAGTGTTAGACTCCAAGAATGAACCATGAAGAGATTAAATTAATGAATACAATACAGGGGCCATGCTTGGATAAAACTGAAAGTGTAGAATAAGCTAACATCAGAATGGGACCCTGCAGCAGGACAGTGTGCAACCTAAAGTATATATGGTAACTGGACATAAGAGAAGCTCAGGTGGTAAATTGCTGTGAAATGGTAAACAATTGTATATACCATGCTAAGAAGGTTAGACTCACTCCTCTATATACCAGAAGTTTTATGTGGGTTCACCGAACTGCAGGAGATTCTCTTTATCTGCAGTCATGTATTTCAGAGCTGAGTTCTATGCCCCAGTGTCTATCTCAGTACACAATAGAAAGTTAATCTCCTATACAGTGTATGTGTGTTGGCTAAATCTGTGAATGCATGAATTGCATATAAAACCAAATTATTTCCAGAAAATCCAAAGGTAAAATGTAGGACAATCATTCATTAGAAAGTAATTTTAGAGTAAGAAAAAATTAAAATGTAGCTTCAGTCAGATTTTCTTTTTAAATTATTTTAAAACATGAAAAAAGATAATCAGATTAATTCTATTAGAAATTATTATCACTTTGTTTTATTTTAGTGGCATATATACAATTTAATTGGTAACTACATTTAATTGAGTTACATAGCACCTTTATTTTAATCTTCATTCTGTGCTCCAAATCCCTCACTTCCACTGCAACCAACATTTCCTTTTAATAGTAGGATGAAACAAAGAAAAAATTATTTTCTGTTTAAATTATCTCTTCTGACCCCCAAGTTTATGATGCTTATTCTTGACTGTTCAACTATAGCCTTCTCTAAGTGCTCTCATGTGAAAAACCATTCCACAACACAGATTCTGTAACAATAAATATCACATTTCTATTTCTGTGTCAAAGCAACCAATCAGATGGTGCAGAAATATACACGTGTGGAGTGCTTTCTATTCTGATTTTGATGCTCACACCTTAGATGTGGGAATGCTTGTTCCATCGGGGAACTAAAATGGCAGGGGAATCCATGTTTTCTCTGAAGTTAAGAAGGCTTTTTTCAAAATTCACTTTTTTCATCTCTGAAGTGTATTTCTACAAAGAAAGATGAAGAGCACTGTTCTTTTGAAAGCTGAAATAAATTCCACTCTCTCAATTAGCAGAGAACCTGGGTCAAGTCTATCAATTCAAAAGATAAAGGAACCAGAGTCAAAAAAGCATGGCATGTTGTCATGAAGACTTGGCTGTGAAGGGGCAGGTGAAGGAACTGCATGCTCACAAGTCTTGCTAATCTGCATTTACAAATAGAGTTGACAGATTTGGATCAAAATAAAAAGGGAAATATGGGTTTAAAGTCTGACTTAAAATTAAATATATCATTTTGTTTCACATAGCCTGCCCTCAGTCTACACATTGTAAGAGCTGTGGGTCTAAGAATAAGTATAATTTTGCCCTGCTCTGAAGGAGTTTAATGAGTTTTTATAGAAATGAGCAAATAAATGGACAAATACAATGCTGTGTGAGTGTACATTTAAAGGGACTATCTGTAAGGAGAATGATCATCACAAAGATCTGACGATAAAAAAGCATTGTGAATAAATGCTACGTGGTCTTTATCCATTCATCAGCTGATGGACACATGAGCTGCTTCCAATACTTGACTATTATGAGTTGTGGTGCTGTAAACATGGTGTACATATATCACTGCAATAGACTCTGACTCAGTAAGATGGTGAGAAAAGGGATAGCTGGGCCGAATGGAATTTTTAAATTCCTAATTTAGGGGCATTTACATGCCCGTTGTCCAGAGTGGTTGTACAAATCTACAGCAGTGTAGAGGGCTCCTTTTTCCTGCAGCTTCCCCCTCATTTGTTACTATTTGATTTACATATATATATATATAATATTTACATATATATATAATTATCTTTATTGGTACATTATGAATACACAAGATAATCGCATTCCACACTAAGAGTTTGTACCAGAATATTATATGACTTGATTCTCATTTTTCCCTTTCCCCCCTGTCCTGCATCCCCCCACCCCCTATATACACAATCTTTTCTTTTTTATTTATTATTACCACATTCATTTTCCCCTCTTTACCCTTACACTGTTTCCTTTAAATATTTTGATTTCTTGATGATGACCATTATTTCTGGAGTAAAATGGAACGTCAGTATTGTCTTAATTTGTATCTATCTGGTGACCAGCAATGTTGAGCATTCCTTTATGTATTTATTGGCCATTTATACTTCTTCTTCTGTGATGTGTCTATTCATTTCACTTGCTCATTTTTTGAATGAATCTTTTATTAGGGGAGGAATATCTAAATTTTTTGAGTTCAATAAAGAAAAACTTCAGTCATCTATAGGCAAATGGTGCATATTATTAATTGAAGTGACTCCCCTACAACCTTAATTATTGCATGGTTTCTTTTGTATGAGAAACTCAAAGTAGGAATGAAGAGCAAAATAAAAAGGAAATAGATAAATAGATCTTTCTTGAAGGACAAAGAAGGGAGAGGAGTACAGGGAATGTAAAGGAACTGAGTTGTGTCATGTACATTTGCTGACTCCACACAAGGAAGGTAAACGTTATATACCTCAAACACGTACAAAAAAGGAAGAGACACTGTTATAAGGGATAGAGGGAAGGCAAAGAGGATGAAAGAGGAATTAAGATGTATTGTGTAGATGCGCCAACTTTCTACAGGAAATGTAAACATGTACTACCCCCATTTACCAATAGAAAAGGAAAAGAAAAACTAAAAGTCTTAAAAACTAAAAAAAAAAAAAAATAGATAAGCAAGTAGTGGCAAGCTCCAAGAACCTTAAATCACATAATGCAGTTGAAACATAGAGCCAGGAGGTGTGGAGAGATGAGAATGGAGGCAAGAAGTAGGTGTCAGTGCATGAGGAGCAAGCTCAGCATAGGCTAATACACAGGGTACTTGAACTACATCCATAGATCTATGTCAGACAAAGTTGACTAGTGAAGGGAAGTAAAGAGGTTATTGAAATGGTCCAAGGAAAGAATGAAGCATTAGTCATATCATATTGGACAGATTTGAAAAGATAGAAGGAAGGCAAAATAAACAAGATTCAGGTGTGAGGACAGAGCGAGGATAGTTCACTTTTCATGTGGACAGCTAGGTGAGTGGTTGTGGATTCTTTGGATTCTGGAATAGGAAGAATGAACTTAGTTGAGGTGGTTTTTGTCAGAATAAGGAGAGAAAAGAGGGAGAGGATAAGCTGCATTTGAGAAATCAGTAGTAGGCTGGATGAAGATTTTTCAGGACACTGTATTTAAGTCACGTAGTTCATGTGAAAGCTATGATAATATAAACAATGTAGGAAAAGACCGGTTCATTATATCGTGAAATGTTTATTATTGATCATGTCTCTGTGTCATAAAGAACACACTTCAGGCTTTCAGAAACATCAAAAAGATATTTTATAGTATTTGGTCGGAAATCTTTTCAAATGGTAGTTTTCTCGATAAACTATAAGATAAGCCTTATTTCAACTCATTACTTTGTGTAATTAGTATTTTCTGTCAAGGTATATTTAATTTCACACATACACATAAATAGTTTTGTTATTATATTACTTTTTCTATTGTAATATATCATGATATGTGTGAAGAGATTTTTCTAGACTTTTTTTCAGGTAAATTTTGATGAAATTTAAGTTATATTTTATATTCTTATGCAGAAACTCATCAATGATGAATGACAAAATGATTCATATTTATTAAGTTAAATCAAGAATAGCAAATAAAAACAATAAAATTGTTTTAAAATATAATTTTGGTTGATATAATAGAAGGTTTTAGAAATTATACAAAATTACCTTTGCAACAATGATGCTATGCCTCTATAGAGAAATAAGCCAAGGAAATTCTAACTCAGAAATATTCTACTCCAAGGATCAGAGTTTTGTCTGCAGTATAAAGAAAATAAAAATTAATTTTGTTAAATAATAACCACATTCCAAAGAATGTGGTAGAAGTTTATACTGCATTGCTATATATTTTTGGTATGGTTTATGTAAAAGTATTTGCTTGTGTTGTGATTGGTACATAATTTGTACACAGAAAGTTCAGCCTTCCTTTCACTGTATAGTTTTGAAAGTACATAGTTATTTATCTACCACAATCAAGACAGAAAACAAACTCTGTCACTGTAAAACTTTTTCCTGTATTCTTTCACAGAGAGATTTTAGTCACTCCTTATCCCTGACCAACTTCAGATGCAATTTGAGAGTCTATAAAATTTAACTACACTAGAGGCATGTATTTTATAGACTTAAAGTTAACTTCCTTCACTTTATAATTCTCATAATATATTTGAGATTCATCCACAATGCATGAGTCCTGATTTTGTTCCTTTTTGTTAGTGAATGTTATTCCAATATAGAGATGTATTATAGATTATCATTTCCTAGTTGAAGAACATTCAAATTATTTTTGGTGACTACAGATAATGTGGATAAGAGCACTTGCATGCAAATTTTAATGAAGAGTTTTCATTTATTTGACTAAGTATGTAGGAGTAAGATTTGTGGTCAAAATGATAAGCATACATTTATTTTCATAAGAAAAAATATTTTTTCTAATGTGGGTGTACCACCATATATTATCAGAAGAAAATTTGAGTCTTGAAAAATTTGATATTATCACTGAATTTTGCTTAGACACTTAAAAAGTACAACCAAATAAGATGAGTAAAATACATGAACTTTATACTTGCTTTGATATGTGACTTTCTGGTACTCTTATTTTTTGATAGAATTTCAAGTTATCTGTTCTCAGGCTCTCAGCTGGAAGAACTTTAAATTTCTGTTGATACGAGAATACTCATATGATGACTTCTCTACATTCGTTTGTGTGCAAAAGTTTATTTGGTCATACTTTCTGATACGTATTTTTACTGATGCAGAATTCAGTGATGACAGTGTTTTTCTCTTAACCCTTTAAACCTTTCACTCCATTTTTTTTCTGATTTTTTCATAGCTTCTGGTGAGAAATATTATAGTTTTCTTCTTTTTTCTACATGCAATGTATTTTTTATTTGTCTTCTGAATTTTACTTTTATGTTTAGCTTTTTATTGTGTGAATATATTGGCATCCTTTTATTTGTTTTTATATTCATCATATCTTCTTTTTGTTGTTGTTGTTTTTTTGTTGTTTGTTTTTTGTTTTTTTGGGTTTTTTTGTTTTGTTTTTGAGGCAGGGACTTGTTTTGTAGTTCAGGCTGGCCCTGAGCTCAGCCTCCAACTCACATCACATAAATCCTCCTGCCTCTGCCTCCCAAGTGCTGGGATTATAGGCGTGAGCCACCATGCCCGGCACTGTGGTATGTGGTACTGGTTGCTTCTGGGCATGAGTCTCCACACCCAGTATGGTATATGGTTACCAGAGATTGAACCCAGGCCCTTGCACTTGCAGGACAGGTGCCGGAACCACTGAGCTAACTCCCTGGCCCATATTCATCATATGTTTAAGATTCATGTATATTTAACCTCAGAGTTAAATTTATTTTGGGAAATTACCATTACTGGTCATTATCTTATTGAATATTGTTTCTGCTGAATTCTATCTTCAATATCTGGGATTTCAATTACACATATGTATTACTATTTGATATATTTTTTATAACTCTTGAATATGTTTCTCTTTTACTGTCATTTCATCTTCTCTATCTTTTACTGGTTTGGATTCTACAAAGCTATATTCAATTTTATAAATTATTTTCTTAGCCATGTCAAATTTTCCAATAATCCTATAAAAGATATTTTATCTCTATTACTGTGCATTGGACGTTTTTTAAAAGTTCCTTATTTCCGCTGAGATGACCTATTTGCTCATGAATTCTTTTCATTTTCTTTCTATTAGATCCTTTTAAATATTATTTTTATTTTAAACTCCTTGTCTGATAGTTACTATATTAATATAATGTCTGAGTCTTGTCCTATAATACTTTCTCTTCTGGTAACATGTATTTTTCTTGTTTCTTCTGCATGTTATTCTTTTATGTTGAAATACAGAATTATAGCAGAGATTAAATTAAATATTATTTATTCTAGGAAATAAATGTTGATATTTTCTGGTCCTTCCATTTGGAATTTGAGTCAGTTTGATGTTTGGTTTCATTTTTGTTACAGAGCCCTCAGTCTACCGCTTATTTCTCTAGTATCACTCTATGCAGTGGATGCTGGCTTCCGTCAGAGGGCTGTTCTCAGTATTTGACCCATCTTGAGCTTTAAGCTTTTTCTTTTGCCTGACGTTTGGAGCAAATACCTTTCTCTCTTCCTCTCTCACATTGCCTCTCTCCCTCCCTCTCTCCCTAAGCTCTGAATTGCTGCTCCATATTCTCAGTGCTTGTTAAAGTACTGATGATAGAGGATAAATGTTATTTTTCCTGTTCTGATTCCGACTGTCTTAGGTCAACTCTTGCTCTTGTCTTTCTGAATGAAGCATCCTCAGAGCTCTTACCTCTCACATTCGCTCTCAGAGCCTTCTACTGACCTTCCGCAGGAAGAGTTCATGTTCATTTACAGATGGTAAGAAAGGTTCTTTTATATTCCCTTTCCCGTACTTCAGCGGATCTTGCCTCTGCCCCTTGTACAATAATTCCACTTCCTTTGCTCTACAAGTTTACGCTAAATGGAGGAAACAGGAAAGAGGAGTTTTGGTGAGGCTTTCTTTCTTTCCTGGAGCATATGTTACTCTCTCTTCCAGGTTGGTGCTGCCCCACATTCCTTATAAGAACAAGACAAGGTCTTGAAGTTAGAGCAAGTCCTCCTGGAAAATGTTCTGTGCTCTTCGGCTAGTCCATTTTGAGCCTTTAGCAATTTGCTGAAACTTTTAGTTGAATGTATATGGCTTTCTTATAATTGGCTTTTGTGAGATTTTGCATCTATCACAAAAAGGGGTCACTTGCATTCTGTCTCTCCTTGAAGATGCCTGCTTGTAAAGTCTCAGTTAGTTTGCTGCTCTCGACCTCAGCGCTTTTACCAATTCAAAACTGTTGTAACTTTACAACTGAAAATTCTAACGTTTAAAGAGGTTAATTAATTGACCTAAAATAAAAAATAAATAAAAGAGTCATGATTTCGGTCTTGGTCTTTGTGACTAATTCTAGTGAGAGAATTAGAAATTTTCAGGCATTTACCTCATGCCAATCTTTAACATTATGAAGACACGTTAAACTAATTAAAAGTCAAGTCTATACTATAGAGAAATTTCTATATTAAGTTAATTATATAATTACCTGAAATTTTGTTTTATCTGAAAATTAATGATTTAAAACATAGTTTGGGTTATAAACTTCAAATGCTTTTCATTAAGACCAGATGGGTCTGGGAGGGTATTCTTTCTTCTTGTTTTTTTTTTTTCTTTGTTTTTTTTTGTTTTGTTTTTGTTTTTGTTTTTGTTTTTTTGAGACAGGTCTCGCTTTTATAGTTCAGGCTGTCCCTGAGCTCACCCTTTAACTCACAGCTATCCTCCTGCCTCTGCCTCCCAAATTCTGGGATTACAGGCATAAGCCACCATGCCTGGCATGGTATGTGGTATATGGTTCTGATTATTGATGGGTATGAGTCTCCATGCCTGACATTGTTGTATATGGTTACTGGGGATTGAACCCAGGCCCTTGCACTTGCAAGGCAGGCACCGAAACCACTGAGCTAAATCCCTGGTCCTGGGAATGTATCCTTTCATGTTGGGTTTATTCTTAATTTTCACATGTCCTGCACATTCTGTCAACTCTGTATAGTGTGTACTAAATCTCTGTATATGTCTATATCCATCTCTCTCTTTCTTTTCCTGCTTTTCTATAGTTGCTCAATGTTTAGTTTTCATCAACTTACAAAGGTATTAAGCAGTATTTACTGACATAATAAATCCTATAAAACTGCCTGTCAGCGTTTTATGTCTAAGATATGCTTCATGTGATACTTTTTCAGTGTTTGGTCCTATTCTGAACAACGTTTGCTCTTCAGGTAGCTATTTTTTTTTCTTTTACCTCTTTCTCTATCAGGTGGCTGCTTTAGTAAGCCGAATAGTCTTCAGTTTGAATACTGTTGGAAAACAGTGTCCTTTGAATTATAAAGTAATATCTATCACATCTGCTCTTAAACACTGTTACATATCAGCTAAAGAGAACCTGCAAGATGTGATCCTTTTGAAGGAAGCCATGGGACAGAATCCACAACATTTGTACTTTCAAGAACATTAGCTTGTAAGAGATGCAGATACTGCATGTTCTTCTACTGCTGGAGAACTCCCTCTCCATGCTGCTGTCATCAGTATTTAGTGAGATCCCAAGGATTCTAAACTTAGACCTAGAGAAAGTTGCTGGTTCCTTACTACATCTTCTCTCTTGGATTAATATCCTGCCTTTATATGATGTCTCTCTCAACCTCTTGAGAACCTGCTCAACTTCTTCTGGAAAAAGAACTCTAGTTTTTCTGTATTGCCAAGATTCTTAAAATTTCAATTTTATGCCTCAGAATTTGAAAAATTAATAAAAACCAATGTCTTCATTTGCAAATCATTGTGTTCAGTAAAATAATGACATTTTGATAGCACTATCACCATATCTAATCATGTGCTACCTAGGAAAGCTACTAGACTTCTCTGCACTTCTGTTTATTTATCTGTAAAATGGAATCAATATTAAAAGCATAAAAATATTAGTTAAATCAGTTAAAATATATAAAACCCTTAGAACAGTATTTAACATATCTGCTAGAGTTGGTTAATAGTTGTGAGCTGTGAAGAAAATCCATCTAAAGGAGAAAAAGTACCAGTGATCTTAAACATCCATGGGTTATTTTTAAGCTTTAAATATTTTTTTAAAAAACTTAAGCAACTGCAAACTCCTAAGAGACTAACTTCCTGATAGTGTGGCTTTACTTTTAAGGATAATAGAGAAATCAATGAAATTCATAAAAGCAAGTAAATATTGAGTTTTTTTTTTTTTTAAGGTTTTTTGAGACAGGGTCGGTCTCGCTTTGTAGTTCAGGCTGGCCCTGAGCTCAGCCTCAGACTCACATCACAGCAATCCTCCTGCCTCTGCCTCCTGAGTGCTGGGATTACAGGCATGAGCCACCATGCCCGGCACTGTGGTATGTGGTACTGATTGCTGCTGGGTGTGAGCCTCCACGCCCAGTATGGTGTGTGGTTAACTGGGGATCAAATCCAGGTCCTTGCGCTTGCAAGGCAGGTGCCAGAATCACTGAGCCAAATCCCTGGCCCCAAGTATTGAGTATTTTCATCAATAATATTTTATTTTTCTGGAAATTGATAAATGTGTTTATAATAAACCAATTCTCTAATTTCCAATTTAAACCAGTTGACTTTGGATTCACTTCATAACTTTATAACTTCATATTCACGATGTGTTACTCATCCTCGCTAACCTGTCTCACTACTACTGACTATTACAATTCCGTTTGATAAATTTCACACATACTTAAAAATTAATTTTGCATATAGTTAAGAAACCATTGAATCTTTTAGAGCACACTTTTAGTCTTAGTAGTCATTTGCACTAATGTATCCAGGCTTATTTTCTACTTTTGAATAATATGTGTCTGTAAAATAAATGGAAAGAAATCAGTAGAGTAGAAATGGAAAACTCTTCTAGGAGTAAATGTCTCATAGTTTTGTAATAAAATAATTCTAATGTCATGTGTCCAATTGGTAAATCCAGTTCTTGCAAGAATGTAAATAAAGAGATTTCTGGCAATAGAATTCACAGGTTCGTCTCTATCAATACTATTAATCACAAAATAGAGCAATTTTCCATTTAATCAATTTTTTAACAAATCATCTATTTCTCATCAGCCATATTATCACATTCACTAATCTGATAGACATCATGGTGATTGTAATTATTGATTTTGCCTTTTATGGAAAGAATCTTTATTTCTGTCTAAAATATCTTATTTGTATGTTTTGAGACATATAATGTATGTGATTCAGTATAGTAAGCTGGTACATGTACGTATCACATTTTAATTCTTGTCACTTACTTGCCCTGAGGAATATAACTAGTAGGTACTGATTTTCATTATAGAAAGTAGTAAAATAACTACATAACTGCATCAGAAATACTACCTTAACAGGGTTTCATTTTGACAAATTTCTGATGAAATGGATGAATTTCTAAACCGGGACACTAAAATAGATCATGGAGAAAACAGCATTGCGCCCTGTAGAGTTTAAATTATCCACCTCATCTATTATCTGGTAAGATAACTGCTTCCTGAGGGACTGGGTGTGAGTGAATTGTTTATGATGTCATGCAATTCTGTGCCAAGACTGTTGTGAGAATTAAAATGGTAAAATATGTTTAAGTTCTTTAAAAATGTCAAAGCACAGTATTGTGTGATATGTTTTGGTAGGTTATGGGCCATCATTAATATTTTTAGAGAGTAGTGAGATCATAATATTTATTTTAGGATGACTAATGTGACTGGTTTGAAGGAAGATTTAGCATGGAGAAAGACTTTAGAAGAAATGACCAATATTTGAAGTAGACATGATTGGCTTGTGAATAAATCAAAAGAACAGGGCAAAGTAAGAACAGGGTGGAAAATGGAGGTAGATGTTTTAGGTGATCACTGAAGTGTTTTTAACATTGATGGTCAGAGTTTATAACATCATAATTGATTTGAGTCTGAGACTCTGATAAAAATAATCCATATGCCATCCATGCACAAAATTCTATATGCTTTTATCTGAAATCTATAAATGCCTGAACTTGATGCCGAGTGGAGGAGAAATGCTAGATGACCCTGGGGTTTGGTTGATGATTGATTTAGAGGAAGAATAATGTCTCAATAAAATAAGAATGCAAGAGATGCAGATGGAAAGTGTTTATGAGGTTTAAATTGCAAGATAGGGAACATATGAGTAAGATTTTAGATATTTTAAGTTTTAAAAGGTAGAAATTTCTCTAGGAAGAGATATATTTCAGGTACTGATTGAAGCCTGAAGCTCATAAACTTGATAGACTGGATGCAATGTTAGGTGTTAATATTCATACAGAAGATGCACTTTTTGATCTTTGCAGAACTGTATTTCTCTCAGTCCCAAGAATTAAACCGAGGCCTAGATCATCCATTTGTGAGTATTCCTTACTATTTAGCAAACCTAGGGTAACTCTGGTGAACTTGTGTCAATGTATGTGGCTCTGTGAGTTGAAAATAAACAGTAGAAAGCATCAGAATAAAAATATGAGCACTGTAGTTGAATGAGGAAGCCAGAAGTCACGTGCCAGTGGTGTGATAGTATATCACACCTCGAATCTGGGTGAAGCAAAAGAGTGTGATCAGGAAATTAAATGTAATCAGGGTGGAAAATGAGATGGACGAGTTTGGGCACAATTAACAACTTCAGGACTCAGTAGACTGAGGTTAAGGATTCTGGACTATTTTTAAGAATGCAGAAGTTTGTTGGATCCACAGATATTAGATTGGTTCTGATAGAAATCCTTACAGAGATCATCAACCCATCTTGCACCTTTGCTGTGCTTCTTTTCGATGTTTCTTTAGCAAGTTTTTTTAAAAAAAGAATATTACTTACAGATTTGAATAAATATCTTTACTTCCCCTACAGAATACTCAATGATGTCTTCTTCCATAAATGGATGTAAGTCCATTTTCCTGAACACAGTAAATACTATCTTTTCTTTGTTAATCAAATTACAGCATAATGGATAACATAATATATTGGAAGATTCACACAAGCCACAAGAGTGTATCTTTTAAATATACCTATTTTTAAATTTTTGTCAAAGTATTTTTGTCAAATTTGCATATCATAAAAAAGCAACTTGTTAAACAAGTTTATTGTAGTGAGTTGCAATAAGCCATAAAGATATTTTATCCCAAATGCAATAGAGAAAATCTGGATTTTTTTTAAATGCAAAGAATTATTTTTGTTTTTGTTCGTGGTAAACATGATAAGGTTAATTTTCACTCTAGGAAAACATTTCTATGTATTGAGGAAAACAAGTGTGAGAAATGATATTCTCTTCTGACACAGAAAAAAAATGGTAGCTTATTAAATGTCATCAGTTTTGAAATGAAATCTCCAAGACAAACACATTAATTTCTTATTCAGAGAATCAATTGCCAAAATATGAACATATGAGAGTTTCACTTCTTTCAATGAATGTTTATTGAGCTCTCACCATATGCCAGGGACTTTTTAACCTATATTTCTTCAAAGAAGCTGTTTCACTATGAGGCATGTAAACTCATATTACAATTGCAAATAAGGTTTACAATAAAAGAATATTATAATATGAAGGAAAGATTTTTATGCTTCAAGTAACAAAAATGAATTGGAGCTAGTTATGGAATCTCTCACAGTGACGAGAAAAAAACAAACAAACAAACACAGCATTGATGTCCAGTTGTTCTTCAAAAGACCACCGGTAAGTGTTAAATTAAGATTGTTTAGAAGTGAAAAAATAATTTAAGTTTTGAGATGTTGTTTCATAACCCTATTATTTAAGATGCGGTGTTCAGAGTTAAAAATAAGTTTAACTATCCCTCTCAAATATCTGGAGCTATTAAACTTCTGGATGGCAGAAACCACTGTATAAATGGTATTCAAATAAGCAAGTCACAGGTCTAAGAATAAAAACAAAAATGTGAATTTTTAAGCGGTGCAGACAAGTGAGTTTTTAAAAATTAATTAATTAATTATTTTATGTTTTTTAAATTCAAGTATTTATTGGTACATTATGAATACACATCATCACCACATTCAACTTTGCGAGTTTGTACCAGAATATGACATGATTTTATTCTCATTTTTCCCCTTCCTCCACCCACCCTGCAACCTCCACCCCCTACAAACATAAGCTATGTTTCCTTTCCTTTTCTTTTTTTTTGGGGGGGGTGTCAGGGTCTCACTTTGTAATTCAGGCTGGCCCTGAGCTCAGCCTCCAACTCACATCACAGCAATCCTCCTGCCTCTGCTTCCCGAGTGCTGGGATTATAGGCGTGAGCCACCACGCCTCCACTGTGGTATGTGGTACTGATTGCTGCTGGCATGAGTCTCCACACCCAGTATTATATGTGGTGAAATGGGATCGAACCCAGGTCCTTGAGCTTGCAAGACAGGTGCCAGAACCACTGAGCCAAATCTCCAGCCCTCCTTTTCTTTTATTACTATCACATTCTTTTTCCCCTCATTATTTGCCCCTATACCCGCTTTCCTTTTAAAGAACTTTATACTGGAATTCTTTTACATCTTCATTTTCTCATACCAGAGAAAAGAGATGATGTTTACACATCTATGACCTATTTATTTCACTTATGAAAATGTCCTGAAGGTTCATCCATTTGAATATGAATGACTCAATCTTATCACTTTAATGGCAGAGTAATACTCCATTCTATAAAAGAACCACATCTCCTTTATAGTTGGTGGACATTTTGTTTGTTTCCAAAATTTAGCAATCACAAACTGAGCTGCTATCAACATGAGTGCACATATGTCACAGACAAGTGTTTTATATACAGAACTGATCTGAAATAAACATCAGTCTCTCCTTGTGCCATTTTAAAGGGGAGGGAACAGCAAACTGTTCAATTTGAAGTTGGAAGTTGCTTCCTCCTTTGCCATGAGGCCCACACCAAAGACAAATCCTTGTCACAGAGCCGGTATAATCCAATCGTACTAGCATAGAACTTCTTTATTTCTAATTTTGAATCTTATGTGATATACTGGAGATTCTATTTTTTCTTGCTTTCTTCTATGAATATAAATTAGTATTTTATTTTGTTTCCATAGAACAGAAAGTATCTGACCATTGGAGAGAGTCAGGCAAGTGTCTTGGTTGGAATTTTAGGCCCACTATTTCGTTGTTTATTTGGGCTTGGTTCAGAAATTTAAACCTTTGAGCTTCAGATTCTCCATGTGTTAAAAATATCTATATGCCTGATGATAAACAGGTTTATGTTTAGAAAGTATATGATGCCTGTTAGTAATTCTGATTTTATATCAGTATCTGTGGTTCATCCATTTACATATTTATTCAAGTAATTTTTATTGAGCACCTACCTGGTGCTAATTGCACATTATTAGGCCAAGGGAGTTAGAGCAGTGAAACAAAACAATCCTGTGGTATAGAGTTTATATTTTATTTGTGAGATGAGATTATATTGTTGCTAAGAAAGTTAATCACTTACTTTCCTCTGAAATTATAAACATGTATAAATGTAAAGCTATCTTCTCTAAGCTAAAATTGTCCTATGTCTAAATCTGTCTTCCTTTTATCCTTTTAGTTCCTTCCTTTAGCACTTTCTGTTTTCACTTCTAATTTTAACGTTGTTTATGTAACAACCACTATATTAAGCTTGGAATAGAGTTGAAAGGGTGAGGAGGGTGAGCAGAAGTGTAAATTCTCATTCAGAGCATACAGAATGTCATGGGGAGGAAAGGAAACTTTTAGTTGTAGGCATATAAACACAACATTAATTTAAAATATAATTGTAAATAAAAGTCATATAGTAAATCAATATATAAGTACCTAATGTACTCAATGAAAAATGATAATATAGTCAATCAAAATTTATAAAAGAAAGAAGTTATTAAAATTAGTCAAAGTAAACTGAAAAAAGGAAATTAATTGTAAGCCAATTTTAAATGATCAGGAAGTTTTAGATACATGGAGAGAAAGAACAGCCCCTAATGCCCAAATGCTTAATTAGCGTCATTATTCTACTTGCGCCAGATTTCAGATTAATAAAACACCTTGTCAGATCAACACACCATAACCTAGACACAAAAGCTTTGTGTTGACCTCACCAATAAACACAAATTTCCCAGATAACACTTTTTAGTTTTCTAATTTATGCAGCTTCAAATGAAGAGAAGTCTCTCAGTTCTGTTTTGAGTAAAATGCAGGACGAACAGGGTATCCTGAGACTCCGTGTGGGCTCTGCTGTCTTCTGCCTAAGCCACCGTGTCTTCAGTGTCTGGTCGCTCCCTAAGCCTGACAGCAGCCTGGGTTCTACTGTGAGGAGCAGGGTTTTCTCGCTGACTGAGAGGCCACAATTTGCAGTTTTTCTTTCACTGTAAAATGCCCTGCTCCATTGTACAGCACCCTGCATTGTAACCAGCCATCTATTTTTCTTTGTAAACCATCTGTACAGTAATGCCATGATTTAGGTTTGAAATGTCCCCCCAAAGGCTCATGGTTTGGAAGATAATTGGATCCTGGCGCACTGTGTTCATGGGTGGATTTATCCAATGTGATCTCAGAAAATGGAGTCTAGTTGGAGAAGGTTTCACTGGACATATGACTTTGAGGCTTGCATTTGTTGTCCTAGCCCCTCTCTCTCACTCTTTCTGGGTTCCTAGCTGCCACGACATGAACAGCATTTGGCCTAGACACTTCTACCATGCCATTTTTGCATTGGCGCCAACTGACTATGGAATGAATCCTCAAAAAACTCTAGAGCCAAAATTAACTTCTTCAAATTGGGCATGTCAGGTATTCTGTCCCAGTGACTGGAAAGTGACTAACGTGGGTAGTGTCTTTAGGCATCTAAATATCCTGAGATATGTAAAAGAAGAGTCTAAGCCTCTCTTGCACCCTCTGCCCCCTCACACAAACCAGGCTCAGAGAACTTGTTCAGGGGGTGCAGAGACTGGGAAGAAGTGACTGGCTCAGGAGGTGTTCAACTATACTTTGGTTCCTTTCAAGTATACTTTCTAAATATTTAGGACATGAACACCTTTGTGATCTTGGTAATCCCTACGTATAACGGTTAGTTATTAAGAGCGGCAGTAAGCCGGTGTGTTCACCCCTGTCTCTTCTTATATAGTCTGAGGCCATCTGTCTTACTATGACTCCGGGCATGCAGTCTTAGGTATTTTGCCCAAGCATGTGCTTTTCCATTCATCTTCATCAAGGAGGCAGATAACTGAATTTCTGCCCAGATTTTTGGCATGTGATTCTTGGTTTTGTGGGGTTGTTGCCAGTTTTTGTACATTTTCATACAGCTGTGGGTGTTTTAAGAAGAATCCCTGAACACATTTTTCAATGCACTTCCATGGCGACCCCTAGTTTCCTTTATGGAACCAGGGCCAGTGTGCATAAGTTACAAGTCTAGTGAAACATGAAAATACAAGCACTTGTTCAAAGTTAGAACACAGACCCGAACATGGCCTAAGCTTAATATGTAAAGTTCGCATTACTTTGAGATATAAATTTCTAATTGCAAGTGGACATGTACAATTATAGCTATGGGTATCCTTTTTACCTCTCAGACTGACTCTTGCATATAAAATTTGACTTTTTGAATATCGTCTCTCTTAAACTTCACAAATATAAATAAAAGTAATCCCTAAATTTTTAATACTTAGATATTAGCCTTAATATTTTCTTGATACATTTATTTATTCTACTTTGTCAC